>WAAE01007008.1:7769-24249 GCA_013400495.1 Nicator chloris
GAATAAAGAGCTGAATATCTAATAAAGGCTTTAGCCCATAATTCATAGGAAATCAGCTGCAAGGAAGGTCCTGTGGAGCACCCTGCGAGGACCAGCCCAGCGCCTCCTACAGAGCGGCGACGGCACGGCACCCTGCGAGGACAGCGACCCCTGCATAGCGAGGTTGGCATGGCACCCTGTGAGGAACCAGCACAGGCGCCCCCTGCAGAGCAATGCCGGCACAGCACCCTGCGATACCGACACAGCACCCTGCGAGGAAGACAGATACACCACATCCTGCGAGGAAGACAGATACACCAGCACAGCGCAGCATCCCCTGTTGGACATCCTGCACAGCAGATATCTTTAACAGAACTGAATTTTTGCACAACTTCAGCAAGCTTCCCACACTGCTTATTTTAATAAAGAGCTAAATGTTTAATACGGACATCGAGCTAAATGTTTAATACGGACATCGAGCCAGAGTTTATTCATAACAATTTGACTCCATTATTTTGAGTGGGGTGCTCCTGAGCAAACAGGCAATCTCTGGGCTGGCCAGTGCAAGGAGAAGTTTGTTTTGGTGATACACCAAGTCCTTGAAATAAGTGAGGAGTTTCCCAACAAAAAAATCAGCTCAGAATCAAACTGCCCTAAAGTATATGGTTCCTCCTGTCTTTTAAAAGACAGAAAATTAACTTGTTAATTTAGTGTTAACACTAAATACTAAAATTTTAAGTTTAAAATTAACTTGAAGTGCCTTTCCACGGCACAAGGCTTTGTATGTCCAATGTATCCTTCCAGTACATATATTCAAATGCTGATGGACAAGTGAAATGAACATAAGGGCTTCAAACTCTGCAATTCCTACCTCATACTCATTTCCCCAAAGTAAACCCTCTTGACAGCTGCCTCAGCTGGCAACAAAACACATATAAATACAGACACAGTTGATTTTGGGGTATCTCTGTTAAAATCTACATAGCCTGCCACCGGGTGTTTTGGCAGCACAGCTGCTTCCAGCTGATAACTCTCTGCCTCAAATCACCACTGTGCAGCTTTATTTCATGGGGGAATAGATATAATTATAAATGTGATATGAGTGTCCTGCCTGGTTTATTAGTCTGGGTATCTCCAAGGATCGCTTGGACATTCCAGACACACGGTGTACTCAAGAAAGCCTGTGGGGACTTCAGGGAGTACCGGATTTCAGAGATGTCCCGTAATATTTCCAAGTAAAATTGCCAGTGTCCTTATTACAGGGAGGCAACAGCAACAAAACCCAGCCATGAGGCAGTGAGGAGTGACTATCAATCCCTAATCACATGCAGGGATGCAGGTGGACAGGTAAATTAATCGATAGGCAAGGTAGATACATACACACATACTCATACATAGATAGAGAGATACACAAGGAGTTTTGAGAAAGGATAATTTGCAAGTGATCAGAAGCATCTGGCAGCCCACAGAAAGATTTTATTTTTCTTCTCCTCCCTCTCACAGGAGCCAAAACCTGTTGAACAACCCTTCAGGGCCAGTGAAACAGAGGCTGGGTCCTTCTCTTGTCACCTTGCTTCATTTGCAAGAGTCGGGGAATAAAGCCATGGGTGTGAAAAACAAAGATTAATACAATTCAGAGGTGTACATTCCCTATCTTCAGCCAAGTAGTTTTATCTGCCACATCCAGGGCAGGTGACATGATGTCATGAAGAAACTCTGCTTGACTGCTTCTGGAGGGCAGAGTCCCAAATCTGATGTGAGACTGCAAGGCTGATCCACAGCACACCACAGCACCCTTGCATCTGTGGATTGTCCCACCAGGCCCCCTGCTGATGCCAAAGTACCGGATAAATGAAAAACAATTTTCCAAAAATGCCCCTGATTCATTCTGACTTCTTCCTATTTTTGAAAAGGGTGGCAGCTACTTGTGTGTGAGCCCCAGTGAATTTGCTTTGATGTGGAGCTCAAGAGACATATCGTGGTGATAATTCATTTATGCAGGAGCACACAGTGAGCCTGGTGTGTTACTTGCACTTACTGTCTTTTCTGACACTGACATTTCATCTTTTTTTCACAATAAATCATCTTCTGAGTCGAACTGAGGATTTTCTTCTAAATAACAGAGCTGACAGTGATACATTTCAACACAACTGGATTATAAAGCTGTCACCCCAGCTCTGCTCCCCAGTCTCCATCCCTG
This sequence comes from Nicator chloris, assembly GCA_013400495.1. Classification (NCBI taxonomy): domain Eukaryota; kingdom Metazoa; phylum Chordata; class Aves; order Passeriformes; family Pycnonotidae; genus Nicator; species Nicator chloris. The sequence goes on from WAAE01007008.1 coordinate 9,949, forward strand.
TCAGCAGTGGATGGCTGTGGAAATTTCAACCTGAAAACCACTCTGTTATCGAGCATGTTTTTGCAAATCTGCAAAAGGAAAGGGAAGGAGGGAGAAGAGCATCCCCTTTTCTCTGTGGTCAGAGAAAAAATCTGGAGGCACGGACCAGAGCAATCAGAGAAAATGAAATTACTAATTACCTTCCACGACATAAATAGTATTTTTGTGCACTTTGGCAGGCTGAGTGTTGGGTGGATGTAGATATATCATTAATCCTCACCAGATAGATTTAATCACATATCAACATCCTGCCCAATGGGTGCTGGGTTTCCACTGTCAAGGCAATGGCACTACTCTTGTATTTGCTTTTTTTAATTGCAGAGGAAGCCATAAAATCTGCTGTATAAGAGAAAAGTGTTCCTACAACTCCCCCCAACCGACCAACCCCTCTGCTACAATCAAACCACAGCCACCAATGCCTGTGGAACTCAAACCCCACTTCAAAAACTCAGCTGAACAACTCAAAAAGTAAAGGGTGGGAGGGGTGAACACAAACCCAACCCACCCTCTGTAGCCACGCAAACTCATCCCAGCACAAAACAGTAAGTGTGATTTCACCACGGACCAGGCTGCACATAAACATATCTGCTCAGTGAATGTAATCCATGAAAGACTTCAAAACAAAGCGGGAGATCTTATTCAAGCTGTTTAGAAATCATTATTAAATTAACTAGAATCCAATTAAACTATTTTTCCATTGAAGTAAAAATCCCAAAGAGGACAGTGAAGCCAGGAGCACACAGTAACTTATAAAGGCCTGAAAATGTTCATGCTGTAAGGGATCTGACAAGCACCAAATGCTTAAATTTAGGATTTACAATCTGTTACACAGAGCCAGGATGAGTCATTTGCTGAGTAAAAGTCTCTTATCAATTGCAAGGTATTAGAGATTTATTTATAACCTCAAAAGACATTTTAGTCTTGTCAGAAGCATCTGGCTCCGATTGTTCTTTTTACAGGTGTGACCTTTGATTCTTCCTGATTTTTTAGACTTAGGAGCATCCCTAGGCAGTGAGTCCACAGGTGGGACATGCTACTGGACAAAGTATTTATTTTTTGTGTGCAAAGTCAAAATCTTGCAGATTCAAAATTTAATGCCTTCCCTCTTCTCTGTTATACAAAAGAGAGAAAGGTGGCTCTCATCTCTTCCAAATATCCTTCTCCAAACTGGTGGTCCTATTAAGATCTTTTACAATTTATTTATTCCTCTCCTTCTATCACGAACTACCTCAGCCTCTTGAGTCTCTCATCAGAGGGATAATTTTCCAAGTCCCCAATAATTCTTGTTACTTTCTCCTCAACCACCCGTAATGTATAAAATGAAGTCACTCGTCCCAGAGCTGTGACCAGACTCTAAAACACAGGAAAAAAAAATGTTGACAGGCTTTGTGAATCAGTTTTTTATCTGTGTCCAGATTTTCTTGCACTTCCTCCAGTAAATTTATTTGTCCTCTTTACAAAATGTCAATTGTTTTTGTCAGCATGTTTTTCCACTGCAATGAATTGCAGGAATGTAGAGCTCCAGTATTTTTTTTTGTTAAGTTTGGGCATCTGATCCCCTGGAAAGAGTTCTATTCATCTTTTTACATCAATACCATTCCATAGTTATTTCATATTAATCCTTTCTTGGAGAAAAAAAAAATGGATGAATTCCTCTCAATTATTCATGTGGGTTAAAAATATGTCCGCATGTAAAAAATAATTATTCATTTTAGCAGGCTGTTTAGCAGGTGAAGTCCAGCTGGAAAAACTAAGTACATGTTACATATCCATGTAAGAAGAGCGTTTCATATATCATGGAATCATACAATGGTTTGGGTTGGAAGGGACCTTAAAGATCATCCAGCTCCAGCTCCCTCATCCCTTCTCCCCACTGAATTAGCTCCTTCTCTGAACTTCCCTCTGCACATTGACTGATACCCTCTCACCTGAGACCAAAAGGCAAAGCTACTCCGGACAGAAGAAAAAGAAAAATGTTTTTTTCACTGCAGCTGTGTAATACATTTTTATTAAAGCCCCTCCATACAATCACAGCACTCTTGGCTGGAAGAGAATCTGTATCTCCAGCCCCCCTTCCCTGCTTCAAGGGTCTGCCAGCATCACCAGACCAGCTCCAAAGTGGCTTTGACCACCCACTTCTTGTCCATCCTCATGGAAGGGGATTCCTCTGGGTAGCCCAGAACAATTCTGAAAGACTCTCCTGGAAGAGAAAACCTTCCTGAACCCAGCCAAGATGTTTGAAAAGAAAAAGGCCTTCCAAAAGCCAGGGTGTTTGCTCCCTCTTGTCTTCTCTGCCAGGGCTGCACCTTCAGGTTCACTCTCAGGAAACACCTTCAAGTGACAATTTGCATCCCAGTTTTCCCAGTGGGTCCTGGACACCTCTTATCACCTGATAGATTGCTGCCTTTTTTCCCTACCTGGAAATGAAACTCAAGCAAGTTTTAGGAAGGAGGTAACATAAGAGTGTATCTTTATTTCAAGGCTTTCAGGGATAGTTATGGAAAGATGTCCACAAAATCCCACCACCACAGGGGTGAGTACGTTTCTACAGATTATAGGAAATCTGTATAATTGATAAAAAGGCACCAATTAGGAGGACAAGTGGTGATGGAATTCCTACCCTGGTCAAGACCCTTCTCTGGAGCCCTCACTTGGTACTAGCTGTACTTTTTCCATGAAATGTATCTCAAAGAGCTGTTCTCAACATTGATAGCCAGGAAGAACCAAGATAGCACTGGGGCCTTGTACCCCCAGGGTTGGACCTCTGGAATTCATTGTGTCTGCCTAAGGAAAGGGCATGGAAAATTACTGGGAAAACTTGCCACTAATACAATAGGCTACACAGTTACAAATATATGTGCAAAGAATACAGAGAACACTGAGAAGAAAAAAACACAGAAACCAAACAGCATCAAAGTGAGTGACCACCTCTGGTCTGGAGCTGACGTGAAGCCATCAAGAATCCCACCTGCTGCCTTGACAACATCAGTCTTCGCTCTGGTCATAATTAACGAGAGAAGTTGGACTCTTAATTGCAGCCTCTCCAGATGTGACATCACTGCAGTTTCCAGTGTCGTTTCTTCCTCCATCAACAAACAGCACAACAGTTCCTAAGCTAAAAGATTCAGAGCAGCTACAAAAACAAAATACTGACAAGTAAAAACACTAAAATAGATGTACAACCACATAGACAGATTTTCCCATGAAAGATGAAGCAGAAAAATAAATCTGGAAAAGGGTTTGGAAGAAAAATCCTGTGATTTTTTTTTTACTGCCCCCTGTTTTTCTGATGACAATAAATTTTCCACACGATTCAGCCATGTGAAAAGTCTCTAGGCAAGCTCATCAAATAGTATAGTCCCTGAAGTCCTAAGGGAAAAAAATAGGAAGAAAACAAAAACTCTTAAAACTCAATGGGTAGCCATTATCACGTTTTGCTTAGCGGCCAAAGCAGCCCCTAACAGGAAAAAAAAATTGCTTTTCATTCCTGGAGCCTGGAAGGAGCCATGCTCATGCATCTCTTGCTCCCTGTAGTCAGATCAGCGTGACATGTCTGTGTGTTTTGCCAGCCCTCCTGGCTCCACAGCGGATGCACAAATGGTTCCTGCTCTGTCTTTTGCTGGTTTACGACCCTGCATCTCGTAAACCCCCTCAGTGACCTTCACCTCTCTAGAGGGAAACAAACTCACCAGTTCTCCTGCTTGGGTGATCCACCATCCACGGCTGGGGTGGCTCTCCAAAGCCACCAGTGATGACCCAGCAGTGCCAGCCGCTGTCTGGGGCTTAGTGAGAGCACTGATGATCTCAAACACAATCCTGTTTTGAGAGTTTCAGAGACGCCAAATGTTTCCCTTGCTCCCTGGCCGTTGTGGTTTATTGTTCTTGTAATAATATAATGTAAGCCCAGTTTTAAATGCCCAAAATATTGTAATTGTCAATACTTTACTTACAGGTCCATTACACCACTACAACCACCCCCACATTCCCTTTTGCACCTTATTTCTCTTAATTGCTTCCCAAATGTGTTCAATATGGAGAACCATGGAAGATGACTTGACTTTACTCTCAGCTCTAGCAGTGGCTGGGGGGAAGGCAGAGCCAGCCAACATCAGCATGTAGTTGGCAGATTTAAGCTATTCTAGATGTCAGTTGGGTTTACCTCATCAGCAAAATAACACCCCACTTAAGGAAAGATTGCTGTCCTCCTCTTTACTTAATCTCTTTTTTATTATTTTAGCATGAAAGTCAACTGCAGAAGAAAGCATTTAACTGTGCTATTAAAGAAAATGCCTTCAATTTTCACTGCAACTCCTAGCCACCAAAGTGAAACAAAATACCCAGTTCTGGTTTCATGTATATTCTTCATTTTCACAACTCAATTGCATCATTTTTTATGATTTAGTTTTTGTGACTCAATTGAAGCATTTTTTTTTTAATTTAGCTTAGAAGTAAAAAATTACTTCCAAGGGCACAGAAAGTCACAAGAAAAAGCTCAAAGGATTGGAAGGACAGTATATCTAATTGAAGGACTTACCATCACAGTCCAACTCCTACTGAAGAGCAGATGAAAAACACCAAGGTCACCCAGATAGAGGAGGTTTAGGTACAGCCATTACACCATCTTTCCCACAACCACCTTTATTCCATGTTCTGATAGTCCTCACTCTGATGTCTCCTGTAGGCATTTAGTCTGTAAAAGACAGAAATGTTGCTAACTATTAATCATAAGGATAGGAATTCATTGACATTTTCAACACATTTTAAATAGAAACAGAATATGCAAACAGATTTCGCTGTCGGTTACAATCTTTGAGTTCAGAGTCAGTGAAACAACTGTCATCTATTTCAGCTTCAGCCCAAGCAGGAGCAGAAATTCATCCAAAATAATGTGCAAAGTATTATTTTTGATGTTTAGTATCATCTTAGTTCACCACCAGTTTCAATCTAATTAATTCAGACTGGCACCAAACGAAAGAATGGGACAGGTACAGAGGTCATGCCACACGACAGAAGCCATGACCCTCAACATTTATTATTTGTTGTTACTGTTACCCATAAATGGACTTTTGTTCACTAAAGCTGTTGATAATCATACTAATATACACATTTCTATGAAGTAAAGGAATTAATTAATTCCTCTATATGTTGTCCTTCCTTTGCTATCAACATTCTGTTGTTTGAAGCAGAAATCAGTGTCCTGTGATCCAGGATCAATCAATATGAGGGAGCTGTAGAGATCTACTTCCATCAGTACGGAAACCATTGGCTAAATGCACTCAAATAAACAACTTCAGGTTATAATTATTACTTAAACACAGATAAGAGCTCTGTTTTCTTAGGCACTGAAAAAACACGTAACAGTCTTCCTCCTAAAAGCTCTATTATTCCAGTCAAGGAAGGACTATTTATTGACTTAACATTTATTTCTGATTTAACATGTGCCAAAAGACAGCAAATGTAAACCAGTTTAAGAGAGTCCACAAAAGGCAATTGAATTAAGATCGGTACCCTCTGACTGAGTTAGTTGGATTGGTTCAGCTTGAACACGCAGAGCTTTACCATGAAAGGTGTCACAGCAGCCACATCCTGAGCATGTTAAAATTAACTGCAGACCCGTTTAATGTTCCCAAGTTCTGCATTTATTTGCAGGAACATTTAAGAAAGCTCCAAGGACTGAGTTTCTTATCTTTTTGTATGTATTTTATCATAGAATCATGGAACAGCCCAAGCTGGAAGGGACCTCAAAACATCACTTAATCCAACTTCTGTGGGACAGGGATCCTCCATGAGATTATCCAGCATCCTGTTCAGTCATCCCTTGAAAACCTCCAGTGAAGAGGTGCTCTCTGTTTGATCCTCTACAGAGATGAGAGATTTTCTCTCCAGAAATAACCTCATTCGGAGTCCAGCCCACAGTGAGAAGATTCAGTGAGGGACACCTGCAGTCCCTCAGGCCAGACATCTCTTTCCTCGGGACCATGAAGCTGTAGGAGACTTTGTGGAGCTGGTTTTTGTCCACTCAGAAAATCAAGTTTGAAAGCAATCCAAAGGGATGTGAGAGATGCACCTTGAACCAGTCCTGGGAAGGTGTGTCTTGGGTTCAAACCCCAGGTGAGCACCCAGCTGTCTTTGGTTTGGCACTTCCCGAAACCTTGCCTTCCCGAAACCTTCCCTTCCCTTCCCTCACGGGATTTCATTTTTATAAACGCAGAGTAGGCTTTTTCTGGCAGAAAACAATTGGAGAAACCCACTTTGAATAACCAATAGCCCAGACATCTGAGCATCTACCCTAGGCCAGGGATGCTTATGAGGAAAAACAGAAGGGACTGGTCGCTCCCATTGATGTCTAAGCACTGGGACTTTCTGGGGGCAGACACACACTCCCACATTGGTGGATTAAGCATGTTGTGAATATTAATAGAGAGTTACATATATTAATGAAAGAGTGAAGAAAACCTACCTAAATCACCTTGTTTCAAAGGGATTGAAAAGGGAAAGCAGGGTAAATGTATAATAGACACCGGAGTGTTTAGGGGATTAAGTAGCATCCCATTGGCATTTTAAAAGGGTGCCTTCGGTTCCTTGTGGGTAGATTTGGGTGCCTGGAAAAACAGAAAGGTGCCATAAAGGATAAGAATTTTATTTTTAAAGGAAGAACCACAAAAGGGAAGGGGAAGGGGAAGGGGAAGGGGAAGGGAGCTGGAACTCAGCTCCACCTCAGGGTATGGCTGGAAGCCTCCTGCCCTGTGCACAGACCAGCAGAGCTCTGGAGGGGGAGATAAAGCCAGGGATACAGGGATATCCTTTGCACTACAAAGGATAGTTCCGTCAACCAACACTTCAAGCCACCTCTTTTTTTCAGTGACTAACGATTACATGGCGAGATTCCCAGCAGAGACACAAATGCCTCCGGGGGGGGGGGAGGTTTCAAGCAATTTTGTCGGGAGCCGCCAGGTTTCACAAAGTTCCATTTAACCCCAAACCCTGACTTCCTTGGAGGTTCCCCTCCTTGGCACACCCCGGAGCATCAGCTCTCTCCCAGATTTTTACACCCAGCTTTGGTAGGCCTGGAAGGGGTTCCAAACAGAGATCTTTGCATGCCTTTGGGCTTTGTTCTCAGGGATGCAGAAAACACCTTGCCCCACTGAGATGTGTCCTAAGCCAGGGTGAGGAGAACCACCCCTTCCACTTCCTGGGAAAAACACCTATTTTGGGGGTGTTTCACTGAGTCCTGCTGCAGTGATGATGCTGTGAGAGGAGGCATCACATTGAAAAGTCCTTCTTGCCCAGATTTGGAAACTGCCCAAACCACCTTCCTGAATTCCACCTCTGATAATGAGCTCTGGAAAAGGAGGGGTTTTTTTAATATCAACTTCCTTCCTTGCAAGGCTGTTCAGGCTGATGTCTCGCTTCCCTGGCTTCTCACTAGCTCTTTTGAGCATGACCATGACATTAATCTCACACCCTGAATAGATTCCTGCCAGTCAGCTGGAGACTTTCCCACTCTCCTATGGGAAGCCCTTTCCATCCAAGGACATACAGCTGGTTACTAACCAGTGGGCTTACTTGAGACTTGCAACACACTCAATTAGCTTTGAAATAGTCGTGTTACTTTTTTTTTTTTTTTTTTTGTAACAATGACAAACTACTTCCTGAGCAAAACAATAAGATGTCAGCATATTCACAATATTTCAACATTATGAGCTAATCCATTTGTATCCACAATGATGCTTCTAGAAAAAAAAAGTAGGACAGCATAATGCCAAGGCTACTTTGAATTATTTTTCTTTTTTTCTTTTCTTTTCTTTTCTTTTCTTTTCTTTTCTTTTCTTTTCTTTTCTTTTCTTTTCTTTTCTTTTCTTTTCTTTTCTTTTCTTTTCTTTTCTTTTCTTTTCTTTTCTTTTCTTTTCTTTTCTTTTCTTTTCTTTTCTTTTCTTTTCCTTTTTCTTTTCCTTTTTCTTTTCTTGTTCAAAATATTCCAGACCTGCCTCAGTCTTGATATTCTTGATAATTGAAATGAGACCAATTTGCTTCTCAAGATGAGCAGTCAAAATAAACAAAGATAATATCCATCAGTTCTAAAAAGCACTGCCCTTCTTCTGAGGGAAGAACAACCCCATCAGAGCTAAGGATTTAAGCATTGCCTTCTCTTCTCTGTTCCAGACTGCTATCACTTCCCAGTTATTGCTCTGGAGTCTAAATCCTGGAGACAGATTTATTTCCCCTAAAGTTTAGGCTGTATCCATATCCTCCAATTATCTTCTGATTGTCTAGTTACATTAAAACATGAAAAGTCATCATGAAAAGATATTAAAACGTGTCTTTTTCTACTTGGTACCTTACCTTACACAAAAGGAACAAGTCCAACTAACCAACCCACTAGAAAATTGGGCCATAAGCCAAGAAGGATTATTCTCTTTTGAAGAGCTCCGTTTGGGAATACCTTTCCAGAGATTCTTAAAAAAAAAAAGTGTTTGGGAGAAGGTAATCATGAAAGGAAGAAAGAAGACTCAGCTCAACAACAAAAGCTGGATAATTCCCAAAAAGTTATTACTGATCCTTGCTTCCAGGAAAAAAAATCCCCTCTGGATAAACTGAGCTTTCTGGAAAATGGTTTAAACTTAACACTTCCATTTTACTGGTGTTTTGCTTTCCAGAAGAGATAAAAGATAATGACTGACTGAATGGCATGAAATCTTCACACTTATCCACACCTCTGGAAAATATGCTGGGCTCCGCTTCCTTCCCTTCCCACATTTTCACCCTGACATAATCTTTCCCATGTGTTCAAAAAAACTGAAGGTTTCTTTGTATCTGGAGAGTAACCAAGTGCTCACATGCCCCAGTGATGTAAAAGCCAATTTGTATCCAAGGAAATTCTACTGGAATTTAGGAGCAAATACTGTCAGCTGTTGTTTGTGCCTCTCCTGATGAAACACCCCAGAAATCATCAGAAATCTTGTGTTTTGTCTGAGCACCAGAGCAGCAGCCCTGGCACAGGGACAGCACCTCAGACCCTCCTCTCATGTCTGTCACCTGGGGCTGAGCCAAGCATCCAGGGAACAGGAGCAGGTCGTGGCAGCCCAAAACATGTGAGGGAGGCTCCTGCAAACAGAGATGTTGCTGAAGGTCAAGGTAAAAGCTACGAAGAGAGAGAATTTCTTGTGGTGCCATGGGAGCCTTGGTGCAAGGCACTTGTAGAGAGCACCAAAGTCACCTGTACTTGGCATGTTTTGGGAAAGAGCCTGGACTTGAGGTCCTGTTTGTGGTGATCCTAAGTTGTTGATGCCTTAAGTTAGCTTTAGCTTTTTTATGAAATCTTTAGCTTTTATATTTTTCAAATCATGTGCTGTATTAATGTATAACTCTAAACTCCATATAGAACGTTAGTTACTGTCTTCATATTTTGGTCAAACAAAACAATTCCTCTGGACCTGAGATCCAAGGTCATCATCACAGTCTCAGGCCCCAAAAAGCATAAACAAACATGAATTGGGGGAGAGCAAACCGGGGGTAAACTACTTCGTTACCTGAAGCTGTAATTGGAGGATTAACGCCTGAAATGTAAATGGATCAAACTTACATTTGTGTGAGAAACTCGTGAGCATTGTCCATCTTGGGTGTAGCCTCTGGGAGGCTTTTGCACTGCCCGAGGTGTATCTATTGAAGGCCTTTAATAAATACCCACTTCATTCTCTCAATCTTGTCTAGCCTCTGTTCCAGGTAGCCACTCCAAGGCATCACTGTGACACCTGTGGTAGCCCCAGGACAAGGATGCTGCTGGGGCTGTGGTCTGTGCTTGCCTGGAGGAGTGAGAAAGCCAGGCAGCAGATGCACACCAGGACAGCTGAGGTTCCCACACCCCTCAGCCTCTGCTCCCCAAGCACCCACAGCTGCTGAGAAAGCAGCCCCCAGCCTGGCTGGTAATGGAGCTGGTGACAAATAAAATCCTAGGGCAGGAAATGTAAGGGCAGTGCCTGTGCCTCTGCAAGTTCCTTTGAACTGTGAAGATATTTAGTTCACATTTCAGGCACCCTTTATTTCACTGGGATATGTGGTTTTGCCTTCATTTGCTTTTCCTCACAGAGCATCAGGGTTGTAGTTAAACTATCAGTTTCCGGGGGATTTGGAATCAGAGGAAATGCAAGCATCTCTAAAGAAAAAGATGCTGAAACATGTATATTTTTACACTGGATTCAATATTCCAGAAATCGTCTTCTTTCTCTGCTCTCTGAAATGCAGCAGAAAGAAAGGCAAAGAAGAAACTGCCTCATATCCCTAGGAAGAGGGTAAATCTATCACAACAAGGGGTCATGGTCACCACTTTCACTTCTTGAAGAAGAATTTCATTGCCTTTTCCATGAAATCCAAGGTTCTTTATCTCTGTATTGATGAAAAAAACTTGCCCTCAGGCTGCAGGAGCACTGTTATTCACCCTAGGGGAACATGGGATTCTGAAATGGTCTGGTTTTATCCTAATTTAGAGGATGGGAAATGCAAGAAAAAGTGTTCACAGCACAGGAATGATCCACTGCTCTTTGTTTCTGTTTTCCCCAGACTCCCTGCTCAGAGCTAGACACGCAGGGCAGATTTCTAAATGTCTCTGGCTGCAGCCATCTTAGAAGCCTCCATTTGTGACAAAATCCTTTAAAGGGAACAGCAAAGGTCACAGCATGAGGCAAGGTTGGCACCATCCAGTGTTGCTCCATCCACTGGTCCAAGAACCTTCCCAAAAATCTGAATCCAATTTCCAGGATGCTGAATGGTGACAATGTACCAGCAGCTTCATAAGCTTTTTATTTTCTGTCAAGAAACCAATTCCCTCGGATTTGGGATGAGAATTAAAACAACCCAGCTCCCTCTTGCTGTTTGTTCATTGTTCACGCACTGTTCCCCATTTGCCCAGCTCAGTAAGCTATTGTTCCACAGGGGCACTGCAAACCTCTGCAAGCACAAACTCAAACCACATTTTAAACAGCACATGGCTTTGTTTAATGCAGAGCAAACCCCTGGGCTTCGGCTGGAGAGGCAGCCACAGCAGAGTGACCTGCCCCGTTTATCACTGCCTTTACACATTGCCCACTCTGTTCCGGTGCCAGGACTCTGTGTGCCTCGTTTATCATCTATTTCCGAAGACGCTGCAGCATGAAATGGTTCTCGGCGCTGACTTTGCTGGGGTCACAGGATGTTCTAAGGGTTTCCACTCACTGGTTAAGGCAGCGTTGTCCTGCTGAGCCAACAATCCCCTCGTTGCAGCCTTCAAACGCAGGCTGTGGATGCCCTCTGCTGCTCCACCGGTGTCAGTTTAGGGGGTTTTTGCTGTTTCTGGAGATATCCTGTTGTTCCTGCAAAGATTAACCTACTAGGTATAATTTTCATTCCTAATAAACGTGTGTGTCCTGTGAACAGGCTTTTGCAAGTGTTTTGCAACTCAGAAATCTGAGTTAACATGCAGCAGAACAAACTGGTCATCCCAGTTTAAATTGTAGGTTTTCTGTTCTGAAAATGTGACATGCTGTGTTGATATTGCAGCAGGTCCTACAGTATCATGGAAAAGGGGAGGAGGGCATTATAATAAAAATACCACTTGTTAAACGCTCTAATTCCACCAACTTTTACAGACACCACCCTGGGCTGGGAGCAGTGAAGAGCCAGGTCAGTGCTCTGACAATGAGAAGGAAACCACAGCAGCCAGGGGTCCCTCAGCCAGGGGAGCAACCTGGTCTGATCCCCGAGGAGGGACAGCAGCGGGGAGAGAATGTTAAAAAAAAATAATTTCTGTCTTCTCTGTGGATAAGCACAGCGCATGAGGAGAGCATCCCTCTGCAGGAGCAGGGGGAGGTTGGCTCTGCGGGGTGATCCCACAGCACTGTCACCCTTTGCAATTTGAGTAGTTAGCCAAAATTTAGGGACAGACATGCTGTTTCCATTAGAAGTAGTAATTGATGAAGAAATCAGATACTTGCCCGATGCACTCCTATTTTTCTGCAGGGAATGTTCAAAGCCCCATTTCCCTTCCCCCATTGTGTTTGAACAGCAGGAGACAAGCCTTTTCTGTTCAAAACTCCAAAACTTTTTCCAGCTAGGACCCTTCCTGAAGACTGTTTCTTACCCTTTTCCTTATGGATGGTTTGCAAATGTGGCTTTGGCTGTCTGTGGCCTCTTTGTCAGTGGCTTTTCCACCCACACTGCTCTGGGTGCTGTGTCCCACACAGTTTGGTGAGATAATTCCAAGGTCTGCACTTCTGCATCTGCCCTCAGTGCAGGCAGCACTGCCTGGCTCCTGACCAGCCCCACACCTGGTCTGCACCTTGTTTCCACCAGCTGCAATGAAAAGGAGCTCCCTCAGGGGCTGTTTTTCTCTTTTCCCAAACAAAGGATGTCTCTCCACCTCCTGGGTGTGAGACCTCACTCTAACAAGAGGCCTGAAGAAGCATTTTCTGTCAGCACTTGGTCCTTGAAATACAGATTTCCTCTTGTTAGCAGGTACTAAATTAAAAGGCAATAACCAGGTGAAGAAAGCAACATGGGAAGAGGATTTCTCCCTCCAGGTATAAAGAAATATTCCGCTGCAGGAAAAAAAAAATTGCAACAAAGCAGAATAAATAAACCTTCTCTCAGTTCTGCACACTACACACAGCTGTAGCTTCAGTGCTTTCTGGAGAAGGTCATGGAGTCCATCTGCTAATGGGTTTCCTGCCTGAGGGCATTTACAGGGAGAGCACATTTGATGGACAAGGGCCATCACGGGTGAAAACAATTTGACAGCGCAGAAGATGAGAGCAGAGAGTGACCAGAGCAGCTCAGAGCAGTGTCCTTTGAGGACACGTCACAGAAAGAGCTTGGACACCGCACCCTTCTGGCAACGGCTTTGCACAAAGAAAGATACTTAAGAAATACTTTTGACAAGGGCTGTCATGAAAACGGCAGCTCTGAGCAGAAAACAGGCAAGAGACAGAGGGAGGGAGGAAGGAGGCAGCACACGTGGAGCCATGCCTGTGTCATAAGGAGGAATTTAGCTCAGGACATACTTTTCAGGTAAATGAAAAACAGATATGCAAGGAAACTGGCAAAATATGTTAAGATTGCGGAAAGCAATAAAAAATTGATCGAGCTTTTATTGATAAAGACATGATAAACTTCCTTTTATTATTACCCTTCATATTGCAAAATGTTCAGACCTTGAGAAAGGGGCCACATAGAAAAAGTGCCCAAAGGGGTTTTTTGTCCTTCAGAGCACAGGAGTTGCACACTCAGACCACCACACACTGGCTCTTAATACTCATGGTACCTACCTCTTCAACTGCCAGTCACCTGAAATGACTCTGATCACCCTCCTTCGTCCTGTGCTCCTGCACCTCCCTTTCCTGCTGGGACATGAGCACCTCGGTCCAGTGAGTATCAGGACTCCACCTGTAACAGACAATTCCTGAATGTTCCCTAATCCCAGCTGTCTGGTGCAGGTGGAGGCACTGGTTTCTATTGAGAAGAGGTTTTGAAGCCCCCAGCACTCAGCCATACCAACATGCCTCATCCTTGGCCGCCTATGGTGAACTGCTGGACACAGGAGCTGCTCTTCTGCGGTGTGGAGAACTTACCCAGTATAATTCTGCTTTTAAAACCCATTAAGCTGTCAGCCACGCCACTGCCAGGTGTGGAGCTTGTCTGCTTGAGTGTGCTTCCATGCAAATTTTAAGCTGGGCAAGCCAGCTCTTGGCTTTGCTCCTCCAGCTCCAGCCCAGTGGGAAGCAGTGAAAACCATAATGTCCAAAGAGATGTCACTGTCACTCTCCACTTGGCACATACTTCCAGTCTTTTTCTGTCATTGTTTGCAAAATGGTTTGGTTTGGGATTTTTTCCCTTGCAATAAACTCCTACATCTGGCAGTTTATTTGCCTTTCTCATGTTTCCCCCCATAGTACAGGCATTGTTTCTCCCTTCCTCTCAGGCCACTCTGTTTCTCATTAGTCAGTGTTTGTCTCTTGTTTTATACGTGACAACCAAGCTCCATTATTATTACACTTTAAGCTTTCATCGTCAATTCTTTTCTGCTCTGCTGCTGCAGAAGATGCCACAGGGACAGTGTGAGGACTGGATCACCAGCCCCCCAATCCACAGCCCGCGTGTTTTGTGTGCATCACCTCCCTGTCTGCAACAGCCAGGACCAGATGTCTGAATCAAGGTGGTTGATATTCCTTCAGGAACCTTGGCCCTGCATGAGGGTACAGGTTCCCTTCCCACAGAAAGGAAGGTGGTGGGGGT
>WAAE01007008.1:24283-107789 GCA_013400495.1 Nicator chloris
AGTGGGCAGGAGGGGTGCTCAAGTGTGGGAACATGCAGCAGCTTGTACTGTGTGATTGTGTCTCATTTTCTGATGTGCAGAATGAAAGTGCCCTAAATTTAGGGGCGTCTCAGGGGACAAGCAGCGAGTTGGAATGCTGGAACCATGACCATGGGGAAAAAATAACTGAGACAGCCTGTGTGAAAGTGTATGTGAGAGACTGGACTTTGATTAATGACTCAAACACTGGACCCACTGCTGGACAAGCCAGGACTCTTGGTGCCAATGGCTCAAACAATCATGGGTGCTCTGCTTGTGATGCACAGAGCAGCTCCCAGGTGCAGAACCTGGGGCTGCAAACTGGGTTCCCAGATAAGGGAAGAGGCTGATAAGACTCAGGGTGGGCTGGTCTTATCATGCCAGAGTCCTCCCTCATGTTCTGGCTCAGCTGCAGAATCTCCCCTCCAAAGTGCGGGGCCATTCACAGGTAGGATGAAGGGCTTCACCTCTGATGGGCCACGATGGATTCAGGTACACCTGAACCTGACCTAGGAGACAGCTGCAACATCTTAGAAAGTGTCAAGGACTCCTGAGATGTCCCTGATCCACCATCACATCACCCAGGTGTCCTGTGGCCCATGCCATTAGTGTCCAGTGTGAAACTCCCTGGCCTGGGGGAGATCCCAGGGCATCCCGCCCTGGGACTGGGTGAACACAAACCCAGCAGAAGCTGTGTTCCCTGGATTCTTCAATGGATGCAGCCTACAGCCACCAAGAAGACTAGAGGAAGAGGATCAACAGGACTTCATCAGAATTTACAGAGTTGGGCTATTTTTTCTATTTAGTCTTTTTCTCTGTCATTTTCTTTCTCTTCCAGCCCACCCCCCCCCACACTTTTTTCTTATCTCCCTCTCAACTTGACATTTACTGTTAAATAGCAATCCATATGATGGACTTCAACGTATGGGCTAGTTTGCACCTTAACTGGGACAGAGGAATCTCTCTAATAATTTGAATAGTCAGAGCTTAACAGTGAAGGACCAGGTAAAATGCCCAGCAGAAGATTTATCAGCAGGGAAGTCCCCTAGAAGAGGGGAGGTCTCTTCCCTCTGTGACTTTTCAGGCCACTCTGAACCAGAGGAACCACAAGCCCCTCCCTTGTGCTGATTCAGCCTGACAGGCATTTCACCCAAGCATCTCCTCATCACCAAAATCACACTGAAGAATGGGGCTCCAGGCAGGTGTTGACACTTGCTCTGTCACACAAATGTCTCAGGTTAAACAATATTGATGGATTTCGAGTGTTTTCCATTAGCACAGGCTGCTACTGGCCAATGCCATCATTTTTCCACAGGAGAAAAAATGAATTCTTGCAGGACAATAAAGGTTGTGTGCAATTTATTAGCATTGCACAGTCATGTATGTGCTTTGAAAACAAAAGCAGTTTGCAGTCTCTGCCAGCTGATCTTCACATCCCAGGAACAGATCAGACTCTGCCCCCTGACACTAAATCTATCCAAAGCACAGTGACTCTGCAGGTATTTTCCATGGAGAATCTCATTTGTGTAGTGAACAATTAAATCATAATTTCGAATTTCTTCCCTATCTATTCCTCTTTACAAAATAAAGCAACTCCTGTCACACCTGCTTGATTAGGAAACTTAAATAAATCAAATTTTATAAAATTTAAATTCTTCACATTTTCAGATTTTTTGAGATGTGGCAAAAAGCTGTGCAAGGAATTAATTAAAAAAAAAAAATTTAAAACAAACAAACAAACATGTCAAATGGTTGCTCTCTCTGGGATTTGATTTTTCTTTGTAAGTACATGCTCCCATATTTACAGAGTTACGGAATCATCAAGGCTGGAAGAGACCTTCAGGATCATCCAATCCCACTGTCAGCCCAGCACCTCTTATAACCAACCCTTAAAACATGCCCCCAAGGGCCACATCTGGGCACCTCTTCAGACAATGACTCCACCACCCTGGGCAACTTATCCCAATGCCTGGTCACTCTTTCAGTAAAAAATCAAATTCCTAATATCTAGTCTGAACCTCCCCTGGTGAACGTGAACCTCAGCTGACTAAAGAGGAGCATCCTCATGGAATTCTGCAGCCCTGGTCCTGTGGGACGTCTGCTCCTGAGCAAGGGACCAAAGGCTCACAGCCTACAAATCCAAAGGGGTAAAATGAACTTCAGCTGTGGCCTCTCTGTATGTCCAGATGACAGGAAAACCCTCAAACTTCTAAATTAATATCCAGTGCTTGGTCCTTGAAGTAGAGATTTCCTCTTGTTAACACGTACTAAATCAAAAGGCAATAATCAGGTGAAGAAAGCACCATGGGAAGAGGATTTCTCCCTCCAGGTATAAAGAAATATTCCGCTGCAGGAAAAAAAAAAATTGCAACAAAGCAGAATAAATAAACCTTCTCTCAGTTCTGCACACTACACACAGCTGTAACTTCAGTGCTTTCTGGAGAAGATCATGGAGTCCATCTGCTAATGGACTAATGCACAACAAACAGAGAAGTGAACCTACCTAAACACCAGCAAGTGCTGGATGCATTTCAGGTCAGGTTCCTAAGCTCTTTGGTAGACCTGGATCTTGGGACCAACCAGAAGCACACTTTGGGGGCAAAGAGAAGAGGAGGTGGCTGTGCCACCATTGTCAGCAATCCTTCAGCATGGTGGCCCAAGAACATCCCCAGTGGGCACCACGGGCAGTGAGCAACCACCCAAACCGTGCTGGGCTTCAGTGGCTGGAGAAAAAAGCTTTTTGTGATGAGTCCTAGGTGGCCATAGCTACTTCTGTGGAAGGTAGGCTCTTAATTAAATGCTCAGTGAGGAAACAGCCATGTTTACCAAACTGTCCCATGTACAGCTTGGTCTTAGAAAGCATTTATGGCTTAAAATCCAAAAATAGTTTCAGCTCAATGATTCCTTTGTACCTTGTGAAGTTAATAACTGCAAGTTAATAAAGGCTAACTCAATTTTCCTTCAAACGAGAGCGTCAGGTCTGGTTTTAATCATGACTGCAGTCTAGACCAGGAATATTGTCTAATTAGAACCCGGATGCAGACAGCACCGGGGTCGCGCTCGCAGGTGAACTTGGAACCACAATTTCCGCTCCTCTCCCTCCCCCAGTTTTTAGCCAGCCTGAGATGAAGGTTTCATTGTAAGATTATAAATCCTTTAGACATCCTGTGCCAAAATTAAGCCAGCAAAAATGGTTTACGGCTTTCTTATCACAATCTTTTTCGTTTGCCCATTCAACTATGCACCAGTGAGTGAGCTGCATTTGCCATGTTTTTGATTGTGAGCCAGTGACCAACACTTGTTTTCTCTGAATTTCCCTAGATCAAATACTCAAAGCCATTTTTAAGAAGGATGGAATTACCTAGAATGGAGAGAAGGAAGGTATGATCTTGGAGGCCTCTTCCAATCTAGTTATTCTGTGTGTGTGATTCTGTGAGCAACCTTTGTTCTCTATTAGACATGGGAGGGAACTTAGCAGATGAGGAGAAGGCAGAAGTGCTTAACGCCTTCTTTGCCTCAGTCTTTAGTGGGAAGACTGCTTGTCCTCAGGACAACTGTCCTCCTGGGTTGGTGGATGGTGTCAGGGAGCAGAATGGTGCCCATTATCCAGGAGGAGGCAGGCAGAGAACTGCTGAGATGCTTGGATATTCATAAACCTGTAGGCCCAGATGGGATCCATCCCAGGGTGATGGGGGAGCTGGCAGATGAGCTTGCAAAGCCGCTCTCCATCATTTACCAACAGTCCTGGCTCACTGGTGAGGTTCCAGATGACTGGAAGCTGGCCCATGTGATGGCCATTCACAAAACGAGTGGGAAGGAGGATCCTGGTAATTATAGACCAGTCAGCCTGACCTCAGTACCTGGTAAAGGTAATGGAACAGCTTGTACTGAGTGTCATCACACAGAATTTACAGGATGGCCAGGGGATCAGACCCAGCCAGCATGGTTTAGGAGGGGTAGGTCGTGTTTGACCAACCTCATCTCCTTTTATGACCAGGTGACCCGCCTGGTGGATGCAGGAAGGGCTGTGGATGTTGTCTATTTGGACTTCAGCAAGGCCTCTGACACTGTCTCCCACAGCACACTCCTGGAAAAGCTGGCTGGATGGCTTGGACAGGAGCACTCTTTGCTGGGTTAAGAACTGGCTGGATGGCCGGGCCCAGAGAGTGGTGGTGAACGGTGCTGCATGCAGCTGGGGCCAGTCACCAGTGGTGTCCCTCAGGGGTCTGTGCTGGGGCCAGCTCTGTTCAATACCTTTATTGATGACATGGACAAGGGGATTGAGTCTTTCCTCAGTAAATTCCCAGACCACACTAAGCTGGGAGTGTGTGTCGATCTGTTGGAAGGTAGGAGGGCTCTGCAGAGAGACTTGGAACAGTTGGATGGATGGGCAGAGTCCAATAGGATGAAGTTTAACAAGTCCCAGTGCCAAGTCCTGCATTTTGGCCACAATAACCCCCTGCAATGTTCCAGGCTGGGGACGGTGTGGCTGGACAGTGCCCAGGCAGAAAGGGACCTGGGGGTACTGGTGACAGCAGCTGACCATGAGCCAGCAGTGTGCCCTGGTGGCCAAGAAGGCCAACGGCATCCTGGCCTGGATCAGGAATGGTGTGGCCAGCAGGAGCAGGGAGGTCATTCTTCCCCTGGACTCGGCACAGGTGAGGCCACACCTCGAGTGCTGTGTCCAGTTCTGTCCCTCAGGTTAGGAAGGACACTGAGTGCTGTGTCCAGTTCTGTCCCTCAGTTTAGGAAGGACACTGAGACACTTGAGCATGTCCAGAGGAGGCAACAAGGCTGGTGAGGGGCTTGGAACACAAGCCCTGTGAGAACGGCTGAGGGAGCTGGGGTTGTTTAGCCTGGAGAAAAGGAGACTCAGAGGTGACCTTATGGCTCTCTACAACTCCCTGAAAGGTGGGTGTGGGCAGTGGGGGTTGGTCTCTTTCTCCAGGCAGCAACTGACAGAACGAGAGGACAAAGTCTGGAGCTGT
This sequence comes from Nicator chloris, assembly GCA_013400495.1. Lineage (NCBI taxonomy): Eukaryota > Metazoa > Chordata > Aves > Passeriformes > Pycnonotidae > Nicator > Nicator chloris. The sequence continues at coordinate 29,290 of WAAE01007008.1, forward strand.
GCCAAGGGGAATATAGGTTGGATATTGTGAAAAGATTTTTTACAGAAAGGGTGATAAAGTACTTGAATGGTCTGCCCGGGGAGGTGGTGGAGTCACCATCCCTGGATGTGTTTAAAAAAAGACTGGATATGGCACTCTGTGCCATGGTTTAGTTGAGATGTTAGGGCAAGCGTTGGACTCGATGATCTTGGAGGTCTCTTCCAACCTGGACATTCTGTGAATTCTCTGAATTCTGTGTGTGTGATTCTGTGTATTAACAACATGGGTGTACATAATTGGTTTATAAAAATGTGTTGCCTTCACTTAGCTGCAGATCTCAGCCCAGCATAACACTTGGAACACACACCTACCTTTAAATTAAGTGGAGTTCAACTAAATGCAGATTTAAACCCAAAAATCATACTGGTTTTTAGCGCACCACCATTTCTGCTTCATAAAATTACCAGTGAAGGAAAAGGGTCAGCATCTGTCCACTCCTTCACAGCAACAAATAGGTGAAATCATAAATAATTTTTCCACCTTTTTGCTTCTTTTAATGGAAGGTAAACAATCAGATTGTACATCTGTAATTATATACGTCAAAAAAGGAATATTTTTGTAACTGTGAGCAAATTAAGGGGACCTTGTGTTTTGTTGGGTATTTTTTTCTAAAGCAAATTACTACTTTACCAGTGGTCATCAGACATTACTAATTAAAAAAAAAAAAAAGAAATAAAAAGAAAAGGAGCTTTAAATAGAGCTAGCATTAAATTAAAAGCATGACTCAGAAGAACTCAGAAGAGATAATGTGTGCTGCTTGACCTGGTTCACTTGTCAGACCTTATCCTTCATCAAAAGTGATTTTCATGCTGGCTTTACCTAGAATCTTTTCTCCTATTTTTGTTTGATTTTTGGGGGGGTTTCATTTTGGTTTGGGGTTTTTCTGGGGGAGGGGGAGGGAATTGGCTTTTGGGGGGTGTTTGGTTTGGTTTTTTGTTGTTGGGCTGTTTGTTTGTGTTTCTGGTGTTGTTGTTGTTGTTATTGTTGTTTAATAAATACAATCCAGAATTCTAAGTTTGAGAAAAATACTAATTATAACAAAATCTTTGGGGGAGGGGCTTCCCTGTATGCATATAACAATAGCTTCTTTCTCTCTAACAGAACATAAAGCAAATACTTCTATTGATGTGGTAGTACCAGAACCTGGGAAATATTTATGTTTTTATCAATGCAGTGCTGTCACTGGGGGAAAAAAAAGAAAAAGGTGAATCTGCTGATGAATCTGCCCAAAGTTTTCCCTCATTGGTTGGCAAATAACACAGACAAAAACAAGCAAGCAAACTACTCCTGTGATGGGAACCAGGTAAAGCATTCAGGGCATTCAAGAGTAACGTGAAAAATACTATAATGAGTTTGCATGTTGAATTATATATATTTCTGCCAAATATTCTCCTCTCATAGAGCTCTCAGGCTTTGAATCTGCTGGTGCAACTCCTTGACACAAAGGTGCAACCAGATTTTAAAACTTGTGCAACTGATGGTGAAATATAGTGATTTAAGCTCTGAGTGTATGTCTCTGTGAAATTACATCTGCCTCTTTGAAATTTCTGAAATTTCTTTGGGCATGGACATCCATGAGGAAAAGGGGAAAAAGGGAAAAGGGAAAAGGGGAAAAGGGGAAAAGGGGAAGGGGAAGGGGAAGGGGAGAGAAAAGAGGAGAGAAGAGGTGAAAAGGAGAAAAGGGGGGGAAGGAAAAAAGGAGAAAAGGAAAAGGAGAAAAGGAAAAAATGAGAAAAGGGAAAAGGACTCTTCTAGAGAAAAATAACAGTGACAATCTTTCCAGTGTAAAGAAGAATCCCTCTTGATTCAGATTTCAGCACCTGTATGTTGTTCAAACATGGTAGCATTCAGTCTTCTCCTCCTCCTCCTGCCTTGCCCACTGTGCTGTGCTTTGTCACCTTCCCTAGGCTCTGACATGCAGTTGTTCCACCTGTGGCCACATCTACTCAACCCTTAAATGCACCACATAAAATTCTGCCCTTGGACTTGTCCCACTTATTTTCTTCTCATTTTTGTTTTCTACAGTTTAAGCACAGAGGCCTTATTTCTGCCAAGTCTAAGACCACCCTGGATTAATCAATGCTGACACTATCCATTCATTTGGACTTAAAATTATTGCAGACTCTCTTCATTTCCTCATTAACCTCTGATTTCCCTGCATTTCTTCATGAAGGGAGGGTTCATCCAAGCAGATCTCAACCCTTTCCTTGCAAGGACTTACCCTTCGCAGGGATGGGAGCTCTGCACTGGGCAGCAGCTTGGGTTTAAATCTCCAGAATTTTCTCTCTTCAAGTTCTTCTCTGCATCCCCTCACCTCTGAGTGCCTTACAGCTCCCAGTGCTTGAAACTTCAAATCCTTCTTCAGCGCACAATTTTTGTCAAAGGGACAGTCACATCCAGTCCCAGGCACTGGAAAAATTTCTCCATCTCCCACAGGACCTGAACTACCCCCCAAACAATTATTTGGGCAACCTCATCTGCACACGCTGGCCTCAGCCAGCTCCTCATGTTCTCTGCTTATCCTGGCTAGATACAGGTGTTCCTCCCCTCTTTACCCTCAAAAGTCTCTCTAGCCCTTATTTTCCATCCCAAATGACACCAATTATGTGGATGGTGTGGCTTCCATCACACTCTCACCACCAGCAGGGACCAGAGCCCACACGCACAACACAGGGTATTCAGGAGACACTGAATGGCTCCACCCCAGAATGCCAGGACTGCCACATTGATTTGCACATTCCACACCAAAGTTTTCAATAAAACTGTGCAGCCAGAGTGCAGATGCCTGGCTGGAGGTGAGCAAACACCAGGGGGTCACTTGCTCAGGTGTGTGTGCGAATGGAATGGAATGGAATGGAATACAATACAATACAATACAATACAGTACAATAGACCCTCCTCACCATCAAAGCCAGGGAAATGCATCCTCTGGCTTATTAGGCAAGGGATCAAGGAGACAGGTAAGCCATTAATGCTCTTTCATTAAACAGGGATGAACCCTCATCTGGAACAGCCTTTGCTGCTGAGCCATCTGTGTTCAAAGAGGAGCTGAGGCTAGAAAGGGAGCTGGCTGGATTGCTGGGAGAACAGGGGAGGAGCCAGGGCTAGCACAGAGGATATGGGAAAGGCTTGCTTAGCATATCAAAGTGAGGGAGCGTGATTGATCTCTAAAAATACACCAGTGGGTAAACCCTGGGGAGGAAGAATGGCTTTCAGGCTAAATCACTGCACTGGCACAGCAACAAAAGAGTGTAAACCTCGTGGTGTTGTACAGCTTCTTCCCGAAGGGCAGCGCAGGGGCAGCTCCCATCTCTGCTCCCTGTGACAGGGACAGCACCCAGGGAACGGCTGGAGCTGTGCCAGGGCAGGGTCAGGCTGGAGATCAGGGAAAGGTTCTTCCCCCAGAGGGTGCTGGGCACTGCCCAGGCTCCCCAGGGAATGGGCACGGCCCCGAGGCTGCCAGAGCTCCAGGAGCATTTGGACACTGCTGCCAGGGATGCACAGGGGGGATTGTTGGGTTGTCTGTGCAGGGGCAGGAGTGGGACTGGATGATCCCTGTGGGTCCCTTCCATCTTAAGATATTATATTCTACTTCTATTCTACTCCATTCCATTCCATTCCATTCCATTCCATTCCATTCCATTCCATTCCATTCCATTCCATTCCACTTAAAATCTGATGGCTTACACAACAAAATTGGCAGAGGCAGTGAGAAGCAGAAATTAGTGACTTTTAAATTGGTGACTTTTAAAGCATTTGACAAGTGATTCTCAATTAGATCATGATGATGGTCTGACCTTGACAGGGTAGTCCATCATATCTTCTGTTTTACCTTATTATTGGGCATTGACTCCCATTAACCATGTCAAGTTATTTCTAAATCTTTCATTTATTCAGGAGTTGTTCAGACTTAGTCCATATGGTTTTGCCTGACTGGTAATATGGGACATTATTTTATCATAATTCTCTAAGTTCCTGCATATCAGTCATCAGCCTTACATGCCATATACAACTGGGAAGGCTGAGAGGCAAATTCTGCAAGGCAAAAGTGTACGAAGTAGCATTCTTCTTAAAAAGCAAAATTTAAAAAAAAATGAATTATTTTGCAACTCAACTTATTGAATACAGTACCACAAATGTCTTTATGATTTAGGAAATCTTTAATTTCTTTTGAATTCCATTTTGTTACCAGAGTATTACTTGACATAAACTTTCAATGTTTCAGTCCGAGAAAATTTAATTATTCTTTTCAGAATTTTAAAATTTGTCTGAACCTAAGCTCTCTATTGAATAAATCATAACTTCACAAAGTCTTTTGGTCAAGAGAAAATTTAAATTGTCAAATAGTTATGCAAAACATTTTAGTCAATCTAACAATGCAATGATATACAAGCACTTTTACATGACAGAGCACTCTAATAGAAAAAAGAGGAAGAGGAAAGGAGAGGAGAGGTTCGGAGAGGAGAGAAGAGAAGAGAAGAGAAGAGAAGAGAAGAGAAGAGAAGAGAAGAGAAGAGAAGAGAAGAGAAGAGAAGAGAAGAGAAGAGAAGAGAAGAGAAGAGAAGACACATGGCCTACATTAAATGGCAGATTTCTAAGTTTAATTGTAAACAAAAACAAAAACAAACAACAACAACAACAAAAAAAACCACAAGGTGGGCTTTTACTGCAATTATAGAAATTAGTTATTGAGTCTATATCATACAACATTTTGTGACTGATCCAGGGAAAATATTTAAAACTATTAGTGCTGAACTTGGCAGATGACAGAAAGACTGGGGCAGTAATAAACAACAAGGCAAGAATAGGGTGTAACTGTAACGACCCCTAATGCTGAATGAAGGAAAATCTTTATGGTCCCTTCAAACCCAAACCATTCTGTGATTCTGTGGGGATTCTGTGGTACTGCCAGCCCCACCTGAGGCCCCTGTCCCATGGCTGGAGGGTCTCTGCCCCCCAGACACCAATTTCCACTGCAGGAAGCCAAACCCTCCCCTCAATACCCACCCTCAACAGATCTCAGCAGTCCCTGAGCTCTCACTGTGTTCCAGGGACAGGAAAAAGAGACATGACAGAGTGAGAACCATTCTGTGATCTTCTACCAAGCTAGCAGTCTGCTTCTGAGGGTATTTGTTTCTTTGACTATTCCCAGAATTTTCTCAAAAAATACCTTCAAAAAATTTCTATTTGTAATCATGGTAAGGACTTCATAGAAATGAACTTTTTTTTTAATGAGTTTCTTGTTTATTCCTTTTCAGATGAAGCAGACAGCATTGCCCATAAGTCTTCTCCCTTCTTGTATCCCCACTCCACATCTTCCCTTCCTCTTTTCCCACAGCATCCACAGGCACAAAGCAACAATCTGCACACAGAAGTGCTGTCATATTGAAGGAACAGCTTTTACCTTCAGAAAACTCTCAGAAAACCAAAATTTTTTTTCCTCATATACATCTTTTTAAAGATAAGAATATAAGAAGTAATATCACAGAATCCCAGGATATTTGGGGTTGGAGGGGACCTCTGGAGCTCATCCAGCCCAAGCCCCTGCCCAGGCAGGGTCCCCTGGAGCAGTGACACAGGAACGTGTCCAGCTGGGGTTGGGATGTCCCCAGACAGGGACACTCCAGGCCCTCCCTGGGCAGCTGTTCCAGGGCTCTGCCCCTCCATGGAGAGAAGTTCTTCCTCCTGCTGAGCTGGAACTTGCTGTGGTTTATTTTATGGACATTTTATGTGCCATTGCTCCTCACCCTGGCACTGGCACCACTGAACAGAGCCTGGCCCCATCCTCTGGCACCAGGGGACAAACAGGTCTCTCTGGATTTCCAACAGACGTCAAAGTCCAAACCCACTGCCCTCCATACGGTGACCACTGACCTGGCTTTTCAACAGGGACCACATGAAAAATCCATATTCTGCTAAGGAAGCCTGTTTTCAAGGGGAAAATGTTGTGAATAACCTGTGAGAGGCTGCAGCTTTCTTCCAGGAGCACAGGATTGTGAGGGGTGAACATTCCTGCTGTGTTTTAAGCACATCACAGGTCCTGCTGGCACTCCAGGAATAACTGCATTTGCAAAGTGTAAGCAAAGAACAGTCTGACAGTCAAACGGGGTTAATCATGCAGCAGCTGGGATATATTTTAAACAAGCTCCTTGTCATGCTGAATTCACATGTCCTGCAGGTTTTAACCAAAAACCCCCTGAATTCAGGTGCTTCAGGTGTCTGCAGTGAATTTTGACCTGCAATGCATGACATACAGGGAAAGTCCTGCCATGCAGGAGTGAGCATCTGCTCCCCATTCATCCATGTGCTGTGGAAATAATCTTGCATCCCTTTTTATTGCTGATAAATCCCCTCTGTATGTAGTCCTAAAATAAATAATAATTAAAAAAGAAGTAATATGAATTACTGAGAATTTGTAGTTTAAGATGACCCACTTGTGCAGCTGCTGGTACTTTATCTCTAATTGAAGAAGATTCAGTTGCTTAGATCCTGGAACTGGTTAAAAAAGTCTGTGCCAACTTTGTTTGATCTGGTTCAAACAGAAGCTGCCTTGAACAGCATAGTTCTCCCTGAATCCACAGGAAAAATATAAAAGCCTCTGCAGCTTGTGGCATGGAGGAAGTTGGATTAACTGGAAATGGCCTTGACACAAAACTTGACCTCACATCTTTAACATCTGCAGCTGAACCTGCTCACCTCTAAAACAAAGTGTTGATCCACAGCCCTGATACATCACTATTTAAACCACAGTTATTTAGATAAAGTTACTACGTAAAAATTAATATAGCTAAAAAATAACATAACTAAAAATTAAACATGCTCTAAAGCAAAACTTCTTTCATTCAGAGGACTGCAGAAACACAGTTACTTTGGTTTTGCTAAGCCCATGCAAAAAAAGTTTGCCCCTGAAGACCTAACACTTGCTAATTTAGATTCAAGAAAAGTCAATGAATTAACCAGAAAAATCAATCTTCTGATGTCTAAGTTTACCCTGAGATCAGTAAGCATCAAAATCATCTGGGCAGTGAGGTGTTAATTAGTGACCTCTTGAGAAATTTAAGAAACAGTGATTTGTACCTAAAAGGGAGCAGAAAGAGAAGAAACAAATGAAGCCCTTGCTTTTCAGTGTTACTGTTCTTTTAGCACTGATGCTGCAATGTTTTAATTCCAAGTAGGCTGCTTCCAACAGGAGCTCCAGTTTGTCAAAAGAACACACAGTTTTTTATTTGCTTTGATGTAGAGGTAGCATGAGACTTCTCATGCTACTACTTTTGACTGCCTAAAGAGGTCAAAATAAAAATTCTTTAATCATTTAGATTTTATTAATTTTTTGTTCCAGTTTCTCTCTGGACCAAATAAAAAGTTAGAAGTTATCTGGCAGATGCCTGCAGTTTGCCAGAGTTCTTGGTTTCCTGATGTGGACAAAGCTAGCACGAAATTTCTGTGCACCCACCTTCTGGAAACAGCTTCTGTGCACTCAGTTTTGTATAAATCCTGTGTGGAATTGCTGTACTCCACAGTATTTCACAAAAATAAAGAAATTAAAATTACATTTTGGCAATGGATGCTGCAATTAGTGCACCCTGGGGGGAGATACCTGCTTAATTCTCTTCACTCTGCAGAGCTGGGTGGTGGGTGCAGGGTGAGTCAGGGAAACCTTAACCAGCCCTTCTCTCCTCAGTCTTCCCTGGAGTCCTGGAAAAAGTCACATGGGAATATAATTAAGACACAGAGAGGGAAATTTATGCGAGATATGGCAGATTATCCTGATGCGGTACATTCTGAATTCCAGCTCCTTGTGTCAGCAAGGGCAAGGCTGGTCCACAGCTGCAAAATAAAATTATATTAATTGGGCCGCGGATAATCCATCTCCTGCTAAACACACTGCCTGCCTCCCACCAACCAGGAGTGGAATCTGACCTGCAATTTTCAGAATTCTCCATAAAACGTCACGCAGAGCAAAACAGGGTCGGTGTCAGACACAGACCTGAAGGAGGGATCCATCTTCACACCGCTCCAAGATGGAAAATCAGCAACATCTCCCGGGATCCTTCTGATCACTCTCTGGGGAAATGGCCTAGATTTGCCACTCTCAAGGTCTGTCTTCCCACCCTGTCTGTCTTCTCCCTCCTGTTCCCACGTCCCTGGAGGACACCTGGCTGTCCCTGTCCCCACGCACATCATGTGCAGGTGACACAGAGACATCTGTCCTGGCCCCACAACTCACAGCTGAGCACTCCTGATCTCTTCAGCAGCTCTGGTATTCCAGGAAGAGTGTCAAGAGTCATGGTCGGGGTTGACAGATGCTGCCTTTGATATGTCATAAAACTGCTGGTTTAAATAAAAATTAATCCCTTGGAGGGTTGTTTTCAGAGTAGTTTGTGAATCAAGCTCTGCTAACAAATAATGGTTTTCTGGTTTTGCAGCCTGGAGGAATGGGATTCAGCAGATCCTAAGGCTTTTGGGTTATTACCAAACCTCAGGGAAGGTGTCTCTGCAGGCAGGCTGGGCCCTGGGGCAGCGTGTGTTTGCACAGGAATGCTCAGGATCTGACAGCAGGGGGAAGGTGCAGGAGTGTGGGTTTGCAGGATGGTGGATCAGTCTGTGAGGCAACTGCTCACGGGGCTTTTCTTCCAGCAGTGGAGTCCCCATCCTGGAGGTGTCCAAGGAATTCCTGGACATGCACTCAGTGCTCTTTGCTGAGGACAAGGTGGGGATCAGGCACAGCTGGGACTCAATGATCTGGGAGGGCTTTCCCAACCTCAGGGATTCTGTGAGTCTGTGATTTGGGTAGCTGCCATCTGCCAGAGAGAGCTTTCACCATGGAGCCTCTTGGAATCTGGCACAGAACCCAATCCAGATATTTGCAGTTGTAGAAGTAAAACTCACAAGCAGAATCTCCTTACTCTGGGGGAATGATGTCCTCCAGCTGCCCAAGCATAACAAGGAGGTCACTGCACAGAGAACCAGACCCAGGGGCAGGCAGGAGAGCAAAAGGCCCCTTCCAGCTGGTGCATCCCCATTTGCAGAGCCACAGATCCCCTCTCCCATTCCACCAGCCCTCAGGCACAGCTCCCAGTGGGGGATGGGAGGAGAGCACCGTGTCCCCGTGCTGCACATGAGCTCAGCCTGGCCCATCCAAGAGGAGCTGAACCCCAAGGCAGCTGGAGGATCCCAGTTCCTGCAGCTGGAGGATGCCTATTCCTGCAGGTGAGGCCAGGCAGAGCAGCCCCATCCCTCTGCACCCCAGGACTTCCTTGTGTCATCCTGAACCACGCTTGTGCATGGCGCAAATAAATTCAGCTGACTTATCTGAGAGCAACAACCCTGCAAAGTGACCCCCATCTCTTTACATAAAGGGTTTATCTGAGAAAATACTGCTTGTTTGGCTGTTTTTGCATCTTTGAACAAAATTCCTTGTGCTCACGTGTTTCCTCCTCCTGTTCAGATTTCCACAGTAAATAGATTTGGTGTATTTAAAGTTCTCATGTGGTTGGCCCTTCCCAGGTAGTGGGCAGTTTCCTCTGCCACACTCCAGACTCTTTCTGCCACACAACAGCCTCCTTTAATCCCTTCTCTAGCAAGACACAGTTGTCTGCCATGAAGTTTTCAGGATGTGAGGAGGAAAAAGATTTCCCACGTCTTTAATTGGGATCAAGTTGGGACTGTAGGAGAGCTGCCTTCTCCCCAAGCAGCTGCATTCCCTTATTAAATATATTGCCTTCCCCAGACTGGCAAGGCTCATCACAGCCAGCCGTGACCTGACCCTCTCCTGGAAGAGGAAGAAGCACCTGGGGCTGGTGGCTGCCCCTCTGCTTCACATCACCCGTGTGCAGGACCACGGGAAATCACATCTGACAGCCACAAGGAGCAAGGAGCGGAAGCACAGACCCCAAGGAATAAATCTGCGGGGGGGAGGCAGCAGCACCACTCGGGCTTGTCAAGGATAAAACCACTCAGAGTTCAAAAGAGGTTGAGAGGAAAACAAGGAGAGGGAAGACAGCAGAAGGAAGAGGGGGGAGGATTCCTTGCTGTCCTGTCAGGTGGTGCCCCAAAGCAGATACTGGTGTGTAACTGGTGAGCAGCCACAGGGAAGGTCAGGCAGGAGTGGTGTGACAAGGGCACAAGCAGAAACCAGCAGAGGAAAGGGTGTCACCAGCCGTGGTGACAGGAGAGGTGGCAGGAGAGGTGCAGGGGGGACAAGGCCACAGGCAGGATGCTCCTGGGGCTAATTAGGGCAGGTGCCAATCTTCCTGAGTGACAGGGGAAGGATCACAGTGCAGGAAACCAAGCTGAGCCAGCAAAGAGAGGGGTGACGCGGGCAGAGAGAACAGAAATGAAGCTTCCCAGCAAACATGGAGCCAGAGGCTCCTCTTCCTGCTGGAGGGACCCCTGGAAGGTGCCACATGGCACAGAGTGCTGGGGTCACCACAGCTCCCACCTGATCCCAGACCCCCCTGACGTCCCTCACTGGGAGGGGGGACACAGAGCTCTGCTCTGACCAACCCATGCCAACTCCAAAGCCCACTGTAGAGATCCCCACTAGCTTTCCCAGTATTTCAGTCAGATTCCTGTATTTTAAATGTGGTGAGAAGTGATAGGAATAAATAAGGCAAAGCAGAACATACAGCATCTAAAATGGTTTACACACCAACTGAGGACCTGATTCAGTAGACCAAGGAGTTAATCACAAACTCCTTGCAAAGCTTCTCTATAAAACTGAGTATGTTCTGCTTATGGGGGGTTTCATTCTCCATAATTCACCTTTCAATTATTATCTGAATTTCCTTCAAAATTCCCAGCCGTTCTTCCTGGTGTGTCCTAGAAGCAATGAGATTTTACTAATTCAGAATAATTCAGACATTATTAGAATAATTCAGGCCTCTTAAAGGACCACCAAAAACACCCAACAAACCTCTAATAATTGCAACTATTTGCTCACTTCAGATTTTGGAAGGATTAAAGAGAAATTAGTGAGGTCCCAGTGTCAAGCCCATACCCTGCACTTCTTGCACATAAAGTGAGAGTTCCCCCAAAAATTAGTTCTGTAGAACAAAGAACAACAAAAAGAAAATATGATAGCATGGCCTAGAAATGTCTTCCTAGCAGTTAGCCAAAGGAACAGAACCAAACATATTCAGGCACTACTGGAGAGTGGTGCTGCAGCTACTTCCACACAAATCACTACCAGGGATTTATGTAATTCACTAAGCAGATTTTCAGGAGAACTGAAGATTTCCTGATCACTTTAATGACATGAAGAATCTGCCTTTGAAGAGGTTTACACTATTATTTCCCCTCTGTTGGTGGCCCATTAATCTTCCCAACGCTGCAGCAAGATTATACGCGTAATTTTGCACCTTTTTGATTTTTCCTGCAGAGTTCTGCAAAATTCCAGGGCTGCGTGGCATATCGTGGGTACAACAGTCCCAAGGGACTTTGGCAGACCATGAGTTTTACTATTACTGTGTTTATGCAAACCATTGCAACCCTTAAAAATTCCCAGGTGGCACCACAGGCAACAACCCCGACAAAAAAGGGATTTAAGATTCTTTCTTGTGTTGTATGAGGAGCCAAGTCACCTCAAGCAAATTGAAACAGATCCTTAAAGGAAGAACATTGATACCGAGGATATGCTTATTTGGGAAGAGGTTTAAGGATTTCCATCAAATTCATTTTGCTGATTAGGGGCAGGATTTGTCATGATCCCACACTCCATTTCACAGGCCGTGTTAGCAGAGTGGTTGAATGTGGGGTTTTTCAAGAAGTGAAGGTAAAACTGCCCTTTTCTCTAAGGATGCAAATCTGTGCAGTTATGGGTATAACTAGAACAGAGCTTTTCAGTCTCTTGAAGAGCCTTTATTGATATTTTTTGACAGAAAACTGCAGCTGGCGGTGAAAAACCTGCTCATTGTTGATAAGACAAAATGCTGCAAATTCCTTTTTCACTGGAAAGAACATCTTTAGCTTGAAGAAAACAATGAGAAATCATGTCCAGAGCTGAAAACTCTGATTTGTTTATGTGTCTGGTTTTGGTTTGGGAGGGGGTTTTTTTTTTTGAGGTTTGTGGTGTTTTCTTTTTTTTTTAATGAGAAGACTGATAATTAATTCTTTCCACTGCAGACATATGGAAATGGCAGAAAAGCTGCAGATTGGCCCCAGGACACCTGAGAGGCTGCTCAATGGTGTAAGGGACATCATGAGGCCAAACAAAATTGTTGCTTCATTTACTTCGAAAACCTCCTTTTCCAGCTTCCATCCCAAGTGAACATTCCTTCATATTCCCAAGCAGCAGCACTTACCTACGAACAGGCCAGGCAATTATTTGCAATAACCAATTCAGGTATTTAGGCAGCCAACACAGAGCACACTGATGTACCAGAACCAAAAACTCACCCAGAAAAAGCACTCAGAAGGAGCTGCAAAATGTTCAGGAAGGCTGTCCCAAAATTTGCAGGAACTGAAACTCTTTGTTAGGCTTCAAACATAATGTCAGTCATTAGTAAATTTTACACTACTGCCTCAGGAGAAACAAGTTGCGATTTCTGATTTAGGTTATCAGCTTGAAGAGAAAAAAGTGCAAATATATATATACAAGATTAAGCACTTTCTTCTGATTTTGTATAGGTTTTGCCCTATAATCAAATTTTGTATTGATTTACTGTATTGATTTACTGTATTGTTACATCGGACAAATTAAGGGGTGACCTAGGAACCATTAAATCAGATTCCAGGCCTATCACACATCAGTTAAATGCCATGTAACAAGGCTTACTGGAGGTGGAGAACACCTCAGGAGGTGTTCAATAATGGTAAAGAGCAGATCTACCCTGAAAATGCCTTCCAAGCTCCTGGGGAAGTTTCTGAAATGAGAGGTTGCACCCAGCTTTTTGGAAATCCCTGATTTAAAAGAAAAACAACAGAAATAGCAAAGCTGGTGTGGCAAGCATCAGTCTTTTAAGGTGAGTTAAATGCCACCATTTAAAAACCTTGAAGGAAAGAAATAAATCTATTTCTTCTAGCTCTCTGGAACTCAGTGTTACTTGCCAGCTAGTGGGCTCATGGTTAGTCTCCCTGCCTTTACAGTGACATTGGCTCTGATTATTCCTTGTGCATTTTTAATTAATACTAAGCCAAAACTCCACCACTTCATTTCAAACAACAGTGCTTATTGCGCTGCTTGAAGATCTAGTTTCCTGCTGATGCAAAATTACCAAATATTGGGGTGAGGAGCAATTATATAACGTTTTAACTACTGCAGATTAAATGTATGAGGAACAAAGATATTCATTAGTTCGATTCAGCATTATCACAGTCTGTGAAATTTATCCTGTTTGAGTTAAAGGAAGTGAGACTCTTCCTTTTAGCTCTGAGTGGGAGTGGATGGGACCCTGAATTTGAAACACTGAATCAGTTTTGAAAAGATGCTGTAAGGTTTTTTGTTTAAGTGAACACATACACATCGGAAAGCCTGAGGTGTTCTCATGCAGAAATGAAATTATGCATGTGAAAAAAGCTTGTATTTTATAAATTAGTCTGTTAGTGCTACTGCATCTTATTTCTGCAGCACACACATCACTTTAACTTGAATTTTCCTATATCAGGACCAAGGCAGTGGAATGTTTCTGTTGTTCCAAAATGTGCATTTGATAAGGATTTTTTGGCTCACAGCTTACTGGAAATGTAAGAATACACATTTTTGTGTTTTTCAGCCATGGGTGCTTGCTTATATACAAGGCACCAGGAGACAGAAACTGCCATTAAGGTGATTTTTTTTTCTTCTGGTACATTTTCCACCAAAGCATCATTAACTCTTTACGAATACATGGCTCATCCTTAAAGTCCTGTGACAAGCAATGTATTTCATGTCTAATTCAATTAGTGCATTTATCCTTTCTAAATCCTTCTGTCATTCGAGTAGAATTGTGATGACACAGGCTACCTTGAGATGATTACCTGCCCCTGCCAGGCAGAGCTGCAACACAGAAAGTCAAAGCAGAGATAACTACTATCTGTACTCCTTTCCCCAGGACCTCCCAATCATGCCATCGTTTAGAAAAAGCTGATAAACTGAAATAAATTTTTTCCTTGTTTTTTTGTTTTGGTTTGGTTTTTTTTTTCATTTTTCATTTTTATCTGCATTCTCTTTTACTTCTGAAGTTTTCTTTCTAAGTTATGAGGTACTAATCATTGTCTCTTGTTCAGGCAGGGCTGGGAGGGATACACAAGTCGAAATTTTGCACCAAAAATTCTGGACTGGCACATGCTGGAGATTTGCAGTGCTGAGCATCTCGAGCACTAAGCCTGCAGATATTCACCCTGAAAACCAAGGAAAAGCAAAGGGAACATAGCTGGGTTGGAAAAGGGTGTTAGAAGTGAGGGACAGGACCAGAGGGAAATTCCCTTATTCCCAGTCTCAGCCTTGTAGAACCTCTCACAGCAACGGTGCTGATTTGCCCATTTAAACCGTGAAAGGAAATTAATTATCAGGTCAGAATTATCCTAGCAGCACCATCAGGCACCAGCCAGGAGGAGAAATTACCCCTGTGGGAGGAAGAGGTTCCCCTGTGCCTCAAGAACCACAGGTTTGGGGAGCGCAGCTCAGCTGGACGAGGATTTCACATCAAGGACTCACAGTCAATTTGACAGTCAGGCTGCCACTGAGCAGTGCCAGGTTTTTATTTCCTCAGCCCCAGGCTGGACAGCCCAGCTCTCCAGACCACAAGGAACATCTCCTGTTTGGCACTGGCACCCTGAGCTCTGTGAGCAGGACAGGGGACCAGCCTGGGCCATGTTTAACTCTCACCTTCTCATGCCAGCGCCACTCAGGTTCCCAGGCATTCATGCTTTTGCTTGCTCCCTTTGTGGAACAGAAAAAACTTGGCAGCAACTGGCCGCAGGCAGCCTTGGCAAGTCCTCAAAAGCTCATCTATTACACGTGGTTATGTGTCAAAGATTTTTTTTTCCCTCTCAAGTGCCTTCCTAGGTGAACTAATCTCTTAGGACTCCACATCTAGTCAGTGTGTCACCTGTACTAATAAACAGGTGCTGTGGTTTGACTTAATTGCTAAACATTTTTTGCTAATTTTCTCTTAGGTTAGCTATTTTTCCATTTTGAGATCATGACTAAAACAGAAACAAAGGTAAAACAATTCAACTATGAATCAAAAAGATAGATTTATTCACACACACTCAGAGAAATAAGAAAAAAAAACCTATGAAGATGATAAAAAAGAAAAAAACAACAAAAAAAACCCAAAACAAAACAAAAAAAATTCACTTTCCCTCCTCCCAACCATCTAGTCATTCTCATTTTCCACAAAACCATACATACATCTCTCTCTGGGAGAGGAGACCTCTCCCGTGACCCCACTTCTTCTATTTTTCTAATGCTACAAAATCTGGAGCTGCCCGAAATTTCCAGATTTGTGCTAATCTCCACCATAGAGAGCCACCAGCAGGAAAAAACTCAGTCTTCCCAGTGGCTTCATGTCACAAAACCTACAGTTGCCCGGAAAATGCTGTAGATTGTGCAACTGTCAGCTTGTTTGGGGTATTTTTTTAAAAAAATGAATAGTTCAAATTTGTCTTCATCTCATGGAACAGAGATCTCTTGTCACTTCTTCACTGGCACAGAGGGCTTCTTATCTCTTTCTCTGTTCAAACATCTCATAGGTCCACAGCTACGAATTCAATATTCACTCAATCAGTCACTCCACAAATCTGAACAATCATTTCCCCAAACAAACTTAATATATTATAAAACCAGTCCATTTCTCTATAGTGCCTCCTGAGGGAGGAGTAGAAGAAAGAGTGAAGTCTTAGAAGAGAGAGAGTCCAGCTAAAGATTGGCCCCTCCTCAATCCCTCCTTCCCACGTTCGTATCAATTCCTTCTGTCATCTCTCTGCAGTCAGTGTCCATCAGAAGAAAAGAAAAAGTTAATTTGTCTTAGTTTCTTGGCAGCTTCCAGCTTCTGGTGTCACATTTCAAAGCTGAATGGTCTCCTCAAACTAGGAACACCTTCTTCTCCCCACCCCCCTGCCCCTCCACGTCTGCCGGTAGCGGAGAGAAGGGGGAAGAAAGGAAAAGGGGTGGGGGGAACCCGGCCCTCCGCCGTCTCGGCCAGCTCCGATGTCATCCCGGCCGAGCTCCGTTCCCCCTCTGCCCCCTTCCCCAGCTGGGGAAGGGAGAGAAGGGGGCCCCCTGCCATCCCGGCCCGGCCCGGCCCAGCCCTGCCACCTCTCCCTCCAAAGGCAGAGGGGCCGCGGGGTGGAGGCCCAGCCTGCCCGGGCCAGGCCACGGCCCCGCTGTTACCTGACCACGGCCAGAAACAGAAAGTCAGTTCCTGAAAACCCACTTTTACCTCCCTAGTGTGTTCAAACAAACATATTAAAAAACTTCCTGTAATAACAACCATCCTTCCAAACTAAGTCAAACCAGCACAACAGGATATAGGTGGGCATCTCTCAAGGTGTTTAAAGACCACTGCAGTAACCTTTGCAAAGGCTACAAACAACTAATTAATTCTGTAATCTAAAATAAAAAGGCATTTGCTTGCAAATCTGGTTTTGGCTGGTTTTTCTATGATGCTGGGTTTTCCATTATTTGTAACATAAAAGCACTACTGTGTTAAGAACATTGCTGTGTTCTTACTTGCTAGAAATCAGGGCCAAAATATGGCTAATTTGGAGTTCCCAAACTTTGCCTCTAACAGAGGAAAGGATGAGTGGGATGGCAGTATCCTCAGCTCTCAAAAGCAGCAGTGAAAATCATATCACAGTATCCTTTTCACTGCTGGCAGTTTCCACCTCTGTCTATATATATTTTCCATCTGGCAATCTCCATTCAGGTAGAAGTCCCGAGGGAGACTGATGGGATTTGGTAGAAAAGAAATTAACCTGGAATTACAGGGTATAATGCTCATAATCCATCTTCTGGCACAGGGCTGAGCCGAGGAGTTGAGGGTAAGCCTTTGCAAGCAGATGTCTGGTGTTTTCCCATCAGATCCTCAGGATAAACCTCCAGCTTAGACACAGGAAAGCACAAGGATGCTGCTGTCCTGCAGCCACTATTTCATCTGTGCAGTGGACAAAAACACACCTTATGTGGCCCTGAAGATTCCAGAGTAGGAAAAGGAGTTCATGGGGGAAAAAAGGAGGGGATGTGACTTGGGAGATAAAAGGAAAACACATCCTGAGAAACTGCTGCTGTTTTGTCAGGACACAGAGCAAATATAAAATGAGGGAAAAATTTGCCTTTTGAAAGAATAAGTAAAGAGTTTGGTTTGGGGAGTTTTTTAACCTTTATTTAATTTCCAAGTGTCCATTACAGATTCTCTCTTCAATACTTGATAAGCTGGATGAAAAGCTATGCATTTGGGCTTTTTGCTACAGCAATAAAGTCCCACAACATGCATATCTCTCAGTGAATAACTGGCTAAATAATCTGCTACCTACTTCTCCTTTCAGCAGCCAGTAAAAAAATCTGCACAGACTACATACAACAGTGCCAGCAGAAGAAAACACCTCTTGTTTCACTGAGAAAATCTGCACAGACTACATAGAACAGTGCCAGCAGAAGTAAACACCTCTTGTTTCACTGGGACAGATAAACACTGCTAAATATAGATTTTACCAAACTGTTGGTTCCTGAGTTCATAGGACTCATTTCCACTGTTTCTCAGTGGCTCCTTCTCATCCCCCATGTCATTGTCTTTCATCTGTGCAAAATAGGCAGGAGAAGCTTTGCATTCATAGTGCCTGTCGAGAGATTTCAGGTGGATGAGCATGTGCAGAGCATAGGCCAGGACCAGCAGCAGAATCAGGGACATCACCAACCCCATCAGGATTGCTGGGGAGAAGAAGGATGCACAGTCTCTGGCGTAGGCAAAACGTCCTTCTTGAACATTAAAACCTTGAATCTACAGAGAGAACAAGAGGCACCACTTTAAATAAAGTACTGGTGTTTCATTAATTCGCTCCTGATGGCAGTAAGAATTTCTGATTTAACACCTGCACATTGCGAATTTTGTCTCCCATTGATAGCTGGAGCTAATGCTCAGAGTTTATCCAGGTCAGTCTTCTGAAACTGCCAGCTATTCTAATCCCCTCTGCTATGCTGCCCAAAGGATTTGCAGCTGCGTTTCAAACAAAACCTTCCACGCTCACTCTTGATGGCCCAGCAATATTAAATCACGCGTGGTACCTTTCATGTTAACTGTGCATCTCCAGCATCACTTGCTGAGAGTCTCCAGAGTCTCTGCTTCAGACTGCACAAACTTCAACATGACAAACCAGGAAATATTCTCAAGTGCCTGCCCTAGGACAAGATTTTTCTCACCAGTTCCACATGGGTGGTATGTGGCAGCAAACCAGCTAAACTACAGGAAGTTGCACCCACCTATGGAAAACAACAAGTTTTACTGGTGGCTTCAGTTCTAATATGGATTTTAGCACTCTGGCATACTGGGAATCGACTGGTCCACTAAATCAGTCCATGGACATCTTTCACACAGTGACAAAAGGGGATCAGTTTCTTCCATTCCTTTTTCAGCTCCTCATGCCCTCTGACTCGGGTCTCTAAATGCAAGACACTCTAGTCCTGCCCTCTTAGGCTCCCTCATTGTCAAACACAGAAGAATTGGCACTTTCAGAAGATTATTAATCTCATACTAAAATAAGGACTTAAGATGGGTTAGGGGAATTATCCAGTGGCTTTAGAGGCAGGCTGGGGTAACTATAATCAGGGCACAAGGTTAAAATTCCTAGGCATGAAAAGCAAAGTGAGATGGATCTCATGCCTGTGTTGTGGTGCTGTCATTGGCGTCGAGTGTGAGAGCTCAGCTCAGAAAGATGTAAGGGAAATTAAATTCACTCACCACTAGAGGGAACACAAGCAAAAAACGACAAAAAGAAAAAAAGCCCTTAATTTCCTTGGGCAGGAAAAGTCTTAGATTCTATTTTGTGCTCCATGTGATGCCTTAGGATTTTAGATTTTTTATATGTTTCATACATTGGTAATCCTGCAATTCTTTAGTGTAAAACTCTAAACTCCATATAGAGTGTCAGCTACTGCTTTCCCAATTTGGTCAGACAAAACAATTCCCCTCTAGGTCTGGGACTCAAGGACACCTCACTGAAAATGTAAACAAAAGTGAGTGGGGAGGAGCAAACTTGGGGTAAATGACTTCATTATCTGAAGCTGTAATTGGAAGATTAATCACCAGTATGCACATGGACCAAACTTTAAAAAGTGTGAAAACCTGTGACCATCATCCATTTTTTGGGTGTAGCCCCTGGGGGGCTTTGTCTGCCTGAAATGTACCTGAAGGCTCTTCAATAAATATAACTGCTTTTCATTCCCTTTATTTTGTCTGGCCTCTGTTTTTAGGTAGTCCCAAAAAGGCACCATGTGCAAGGCACAAATGTAAAATGGAAGGTGACAGTCTTTCCTCAGCGCAGAAGGGCAAAACCTCCTCTCAATCTATCCATGAGATCCATCTGGCTTAAATCTATGGCATCACCTGGAAGTCGATGAAAGTGACCTCCCAGAGCTGGGAGAGGTCGTTTGCAGAGCTGGGGATGAGCAGAGCGTCATATCTCTGCAGGCTGCTGACGTGCTCGCAGTGGAAGGAGTAAGTGGCCGGCGCATGGATCCCCGTGGCATTGAAGGTCGCCTGCACAGAGTGGTTGTACAGCAGCTGCAGCCTGTGCAAGCTGAACCAGTTCTGCACAGACAGCTGGTAGTAGCTGGTGGTTAACAAGAGCCTGGGAATGCCATGTTGGAAGGGAGATGAGTAGGAAAATTAGTCAGAGGATTGCAACTGTTAAATTCATGCATTGAACAACTTCATAACACTCATTGGCATGAGCAGTTTATATCAGAATGAGCTCTTGCTCCTTCCTTGGAGTCTGGAAAGGGAGGGACAACTTTCCACGGAGGGTGGCAGAGCCCTGGAACAGCTGCCCAGAGGGGGCCTGGAGTGTCCCTGTCTGGAGACATCCCAACCCCAGCTGGACACGTTCTGTGTCACTGCTCCAGGGGACCCTGCCTGGGCAGGGGCTTGGGCTGGATGATCTGCAGAGGTTCTTTACAATCTCAAATACCCTGGCATTCTGTGATTTGAAGTTGTTCACTGTGGCAGCTGAAGGAGTTTGGTTTCTCCCACAAAGCAAGGAGAATATTAGGGGATTTTGCCTAATTGCTGGGAAAAATATGAATGCAACGTTGCTATTGTACCTCCACCTGATGTATGGAAAGTCACTTATCAAGAAATGCTGTTCTCGTCTATCACCAAGAAGCAAACATTAAGTAGGTGTCAGTCTGATACCCAGTCTGTAGTAAATTAACAAGGTTTAGCTAAAATATCAGACATGGGAAGATTCTACACAAAAGAGATGACCCAAACTTTTCCACAAGTAGAAAAGTCAATGTAGAATTAAAAATGCCTTAATAAAACAAGGCAGGTGACAGGCAGACATGCTGAATGCACGTGTTTCAGTTATACAAGGGTTTCTCTCATGTTACTTTTGCTTAAACAAATTCTCTTTAATTCTCCAAGCAACCGCGTAACAAAGTATGGTAACATAAATCTGGTAAGGATTTTATTATATAAACTTACCTGATAACAAGTCCCTTTAGATTGCCAATGTCACCAAACTTCAGGGAAAGCCTAGTTCAAAAAGCAAGTAACATCAGGCTAGGAAAAAAATTCAGAAACTTTCAGAGAAAAAAGCAGCACAAAAGATTAAGCTAAGTTATACATGGAATTTTTTACTCGATCTACCCTTAAAGTCAGTGGGGGAAAACCCTGAAAGGATTAGATCTTCCTCCAGTGGAATATACTCGTTCACCTGTTAATTGGAATGAGGCCTAGACTATCCAGAAATAACAGATATTCATGTTTAACTTCCAACACAACTCAATCCCACTGCTTCCCATCTTAGCTGATAATTAGGCTCAGGGGATGTCTGTTCTCCTCCTCAAGCCACGACATCTCTGTCATTAGAAAGTGTAAACAGACACCTTGTCCTCATCTTCTAAAATATCAGAGCATGAAAGAAAGCAGAGCTAAGAGTTCAGATTCCCACATTCCTTCTTTACAGCCTCACAAATGCCCTGGCTGTGAAGCAGCTCTGCAATGCTCACCTGCAGCAGCCTTGGGCACCTGAAGCTCAATGAAGTGAAAGGCCCTATCAGGTTAATGAATGCAATACATGATTATGCTGAATATATTCTTCTCACTTAAAAGTAATATTTTGCCTCTTAAAACCTGCATGGAGATTTTCATTGTTCAAGTAAGACAAAAACAAAACAAAGTGAAAGGATGCAGATTCATTGTTCAAGTAAGACAAAAACAAAACAAAGTGAAAGGATGCAGATTCTGAAAGGCCCCCAAAATTAAAGCTGAAGAATACTTGAGAAAACAAAAACAAAACAAACAAAATCACCAAGAAAAAATTAAAAGGAACCAAACAAACAACCAAAGAAAAAAAACAGCTAGCCCCACAATTTCATATGTGATATAGACTTCTTGGGTAACACTGGTCCCCTAAGACAGTACACTGAATCCAGACCATCCCTTGCTTTATTACAAAGGGAAGTCAGAGATAGTTGAGGATTAGACACAGGCAAATGTGCTGTTCAACTAAAAAAAAAAAATTCAGCTTGGATTATTATATCTGATACCATTCTCTGTGTTTTGAAACTCCTAATTTTGCCTTTGTTTACTTTCTGTTAGGTTAAAATACTTACTAATTAGACAAAGATGATTTTCAAATTGTAGGCCATAAGAGAGGAACATTTGTTATCACCTTTTTATTTTTAACATAAGTTTATTCCATTCTCTACCCCTGCCTGTCAAAAAAGTGCTGAATTAGTTCACATGCTGATGATGTAATATTCAAACTGCCTTGTTGAATATTGTCAGGCTGGGTTCCTTTTCAATTTCACTTTTAGCTTTCTGGTAACCTCACCAAAATGTCTGTGCACCTAGTGCTGTACAATCAGAAAGACATAACACCTACTTTTCAGTGAAAACACATTTAGATGTACAGGTGAAATGTTGTACAGGAGATAAATGAAACAGCTGGGTTTGGTCATGTTATTTTTATTGCTCTGTGTGCCATTACAGATTTAAATACCCTTTATGGGATAGAATTAGTGCTGATGTTCAATTAGGAATCTAACCCCTGATTTTTAGGCCTCCCAGAGTAGAATCTGGTGTGAGCCATGAGGGGGAGAGAAGCAATCAGACACATGGCAGAGGAAATGAAAAAATACCACCTGCCTTCCTAGAACAGCCAAGGCACTGGAGGATTTTGGATGCAGTGGGGTTCATGTTTAGCTCTCACTCAGGGTAAGAAGCATAAAAAGCAAACTTTTGCTGAATGCTTCTCACTCAGGGTGAAAAACACTAAGCAAAGCTGCTAAATTATGTTGGTACTGAAGAAATTAATGACAGGCTGGTATGCAGAGCTCAGGTTTTCAGACACTTGTGCCACATGCAAACCTGTGATGAACCCAGTCTTTGTCTCCAGCAACTCACAGGTCACAGCCTGGGATTTGGGGTGACCATCCAAACACAGACCTGCACTCTGTGCAGCACTGCTGGTGATGCCTTAGGATTTTAGATTTTATATGTTTTATACATTTGTAATCCTGCAATTCTTTGGTGTATAACCCTAAACACCATACCCAGTGTCAGCTACTGCTTTCCCATTTTGGTCAGACAAAACAATTACTCTCTAGGCCTGGGATTCAAGGACACCTCACTGTCTCAGGCCCTGAGGAATGTAAACAAAAGTGAGAGGAGGGGGGCAAACTTGGGGTAAATTACTTCATTACCTGAAGCTGTAACTGGAACATTAACCTCCCCAATATGCAAATGGACCAAACTTATAAAAGTGTGAAAACCTGTGACCATTGTCCATTTTTGGGTGTTGTCCCTGGGGGAGGGCTCTGTCTGCCTGAAGTGTTCCTGAAGGCCCTTCAATAAATATAGCTGCTTTTTATTCCCTTAATTTTGTCTGGCTTTTGTTTTTAGGTAGTCCCAAACAGGCAGCACTGGAACAGACATCTTGAAGGGATAATTAGTCAAGCACAGCACCTAAGCCCCACACTCAGCACAGGTTCCCCTCTCCAACCCCACAAGCAGCTGTGTAAAACAGCTGGAGGTGAAACTGCAGCTGGAGGAGACCAACAGCTTCAGCAACATGGGCACAGAGGGCAAAGCCGGCTGCTCCAAGGAGCGACTACACCACTGCAACAACTGAGTATGTGTGTCCACAAAAGGCTGGGTTTAAACTACGTAACCCCTGCTGCCTGCAATGGCAGGACACCATCAGTAAAAGCCTGGGGCTCTGCAAGGGCTGTTCTCCTGATGCCTTGGAGTGGCTACCTAGAACAGAGGCTAGACAAGATTAAGAGAATAAAGTGGGTATTTATTAAAGGCCTTCAATAGATACACCTTGGGCAGTCAGAAGCCTTCCAGAGGCTACACCCAAAATGGATGACGTTCACGAGTTTTTCAAACAATTTTAAGTTTGGTCCATTTACATTTCAGGGGTTAATCCTCCAATTACAGCTTCAGGTAATGAAGTCATTTACCCCCAGTTTGCTCCCCTCGAATTCACTTTTGTTTATACTTCTCAGGGCCTGGGGCTGTAGCATGTCCTTGGGCCACAGGCTCAGAGGTGTTGTTTTGTCTGACCAAAATGTGAAGACAGTTAACACCTTATATAGAGCTTAGAGTTATGCACTAACGTAGTACAGGATTTGAAAAACGTAAAAGCTAAAATCTTAAGGCATCACTCCCATATGCACTTCCCAGAGTGGTTATCTGGCCCCAGTTCCACCAGCAGAGCAGAATTCCCCTTACATGGCACTGTCCTCGCTGCAGTTTGAGTCCCCAACGTCCACAGTGGCATGGACACCAAACGTCCTCTCTGTCAAATCCAGCTGGGTGTGGTTCTCAAACCTGATCATGATCCTCTTGGCCCAGAACAGGATGCAGGGGGTGCCATTGACGGTGACGTTCAGGGGGCTGTAGTGGCTGTGGGGAAATGGCCTCCAGGGTGCTCCTTCCCACTGTCCTCCCCTGCTCAAGTTGTACCTGAAAACCTGAGGGACCACACAAAAGATTTCTATCAGAAAATGTGGTTTCAGGAGTTACCATCTCACCAGAATGAGCCAGCCCTCGACTGAGGAAGCAGAGGGATACCTGGCTGTACCCCCTTCCCACCATGGGGATGGCACCTCACAGAACATCCAGCCCCAGCACAGAAGATGTTCCCCTCAGCCAAATACTCTCTAGAACACCTCTAAGAATTGCTTCAGCCCACTGGAAAGGACTGAGGTTGTGCCAAGGACACAGCCCACCATGCTGGAAGCACACTGGGCAGCTGTCTAGGTGAGAGAAATGTCTGAGTTTACACATATCTGCAGGCAGCTTAGCTCACCATGGCTTTAAATCAGGGAAATACCTGCTGCAGAATGGGATGCATCAAGTAGGGATCCCTGCTTTTACAAAATCAGCTGCAAGACTAAAACCCAGGGACTGCAGCTTCCATGTCATCTGCAGACTCCAGAAAACTGCCATCCCTTATAAACCAAATTTCATAGCAAAAAGACAATTAGGCTGTCAGGCCAGACAATTTGACATAGTCGGCAGAAAGAATTAAAGAATTTAACTGCTGTTCTCAGATTTCACACTCAGATTTCCAGTCACCAGCTCTGTCCTATCCAAACAGGATAACACACACAATATCTGCATGACTGTTTTTAACATGTCATATGATTGCAAGTTCACATTAAAACAGGAAAGGTTTTCTGATTCCTAGTCATAAACAGCATCTCACCAGGCTCCAGAAGAGACACAGTTAAGCCTCAAAGTTTTGTCATGGCTTAAAGAGAGATTTTTATGTGTGTGTGTGTGTCTGTGTGTCTGTGTTGTTTGGAGAAGCAAATCATAACTCTCAGCTCAAACCCTGAAAGATCCCTTTTGATACTGGACCTTACATATGGCACAAGGATGTTTTACGATTAAAATCAGTAAACACTGACAGTAACAAGCTGACAGCAAGGCAAGATCATGGTCAGGAAATGTACTGAGTGGCTATGTGTGTATTTATATAAATGACAAGGCTGTCTCCTCAGAAGTCCGTATGAGAGAGGTCTATTCAACATGTTACTAACATTGGAATCCATCACTTTTGGTAAGCTTCTTTTGGTAAGGAAGCCTTTTATGCTCAGTTTTTAACAAGACATACACTCTGGTCTCAGGAAAAAAACTCTCACTAAAAATCTGAACTTTTGCTTCAGCTCTTCCTTCAGTACAAACTGACATGAGAACAAGACTGGTCACAGCAGTCAAATCCCATTGTACAGAATATGGATATACAGATTTTGTCCTTCCAGAAATATCCTGTGCCCAAACCCATGGCCAGCCAGCAACAGCACCTGAAGTGTCACCTCAGGCCTCAGAAAAGCAGAGAATATTCATGCAAGTGCCAAGGCAGAACTGTATCACAATATTTTAGATGGTTTTGTTGGCTGTTTCTTGTAAACAAAGTAAAACCAATTTAATTCAGCAATTTAAGTTGAAAGACCCAAACGTGCTGTGAAAAGACTTCACAGACCCAGTCCTCCAGACATTACCTGTGCAATTGCCACTTGATTGACATTAAACGCTGGCTTCACATGACCATTGTAACGCTGACCTGCAGAAAGAATGTTATTTCATTACTAGCATATTATAAACGTTCATTTAAAAACACATTTATAAAAACACATCTTTATAAAATTTTGCACATTCTCACGCAAACAATAATTATCTTTGCACAAAATGTGTATGTCAGAATCACTGATTTTGCCTTGGAAAATACTTGCAGCAAATACTGCCTTCATTGCATGTATTTTCTAATTTACCTTTCTTGTTCATCAAAGTTCCTCTTGTTTTCATTGGACACCTTGTCACCCTCACTAGGAGGAACTCCACTGCCCCAAAATCACAGGATTTCGTCTATATCTGTATTTATTTATCTCAAACACAACAAAAGATGCTTTTTTGTTTACACAGCAAATTCCTCAAAGGGTAGGTGCTGAATTGCCCGGCAAAAGTGTGTAACTGTGCTGAGAACTTTCTCCTTCCACTGCCAGAGACAGGAAGCTGTGACAAATACCCTGACACCCCAACTCCTCCTTGCCAGGAGGGTGAAGTTTCACCAGCACAGATCATTTCATGGGCACACTCACAGCTCCGTCCTTCAAACATGTAACTCTGTCTTCATTTGGTTAAAAAAAGGTAAAGGCTTTTTCCTTCCACACTCTCACTGCCTCTCGGAGTTGGACAGTAAATTATTATTTTAACAGGTAAATCCTTTAAAGGGTATTTTAAAAGAGGGTTATGCTTTAACAAAACGTGACAGAAGAGTCTCCAATGCCAAGAGAAGCAACATCTGGGAATGCTACACTAGCAGAACCAGCAGCCAGGGATTTGGCCCACTGGAAGCCTTACCATTTCTCTGGAGAGAATCTTGATCTGAAAATTCATGTGAACTAGGAGAGAGAAGAAAAGTATTTATTGTGCAGCATCTGAACTCAAAGTCTGCAGCAAGTTTAGTGAGGAAAGCTCCTGTTGCTGCTGTACTCCACAAAACATTTCAAAGGTAACTCAGGTCCTTGGCTGGTGAAGGCCACAGGAACAGGGCAAATTATCCCAAAGCTGCTGTAGCCTGGCTAAAAGAGTCTCATTTTCAGAGATCACTCAGCTGGACCAGGCCTGACATGCACTCCCATGTCCTTCCCATGCTGACAAAAAGCTTCATTACCCCTCCTGTCCCATCCCATGGGATGTCAGTTTTGGGCTGGGGACAGAGCCAGTTCCAGTGCACAAGCAGGGGAACCAAGAAGCGCTCAGCACCACCCTCGTTCCCCAGGGAGGATCAGAAACAACATGTTGGATTTGGAGCAAAAGCAGGGGCTTGGAATGCCTTAGACAGATTTACACCATATGAAGACAGCTCCTGGATGGTTCTAGGCAATAACAAATCCCATGGAAGTCACTGCAAGGCAGGGCTCAGGTGAAGCATATCTCAAGTGACAACTACCAGGCGTATGCAGTCTTCAGCATTTTTCTTCTTAGGCATAAGTCTTCAGATGGTGTCAGCACAATCAGCTTTCCTAAGCCAGAGACTCAAGCCCAGTGGATTCACAAACACCAACAAACACCTAAAGATCAAAGTCCAAGAAACCAGGACTCACTCAGGACCAGACTCGTCTCAATGAGTCCATGAACACTATCTACATTACAACAGCTTCCTTGGGACCTGCATTCCCCTTCAGTGGATTGATTTGCTCCTGCAATGGCCTCTGTCCCCTTCCCAAGACTTCCATGAGAATTCCCACTCTCCCAGCTGAGCACCAACCCACAGACCCTGCACACCCCGCCCTGCCTGCGCCCCTTGGTGTCCTCCAGACCTGCCTTACCTTCCATTGCACATGGAAATATGCTTCCATCTTCTTCCCTTGCCCCATTTCTTACCATCTTTCCAAACCACCACAGCAGAAAAATTTGTAGAAATATTTACACTGAGGCTGGCATATAAATATTAGGAATCAGAGCAGTTTTCAGCGTTTATGTACAAATTTCACCATAGGTTGTTGGAATTGCAAAGCCACGGCTTTGCACTCCTGGGGAGTGCTTGGACAGCAGGGTGAGCCTTCCCCTGGCAGATTCTGGGCAGGGGGATCTATGTGACCCACGGGCACACACAGAAGGAGTGATCCTAAGCTAATTTCCATCACAGCATCCTCAAGGGCAGATAAACACGAGTCCAAGCAGCAGTGGGGCAACCTAGAGCCCATCCTGCTTGCTGCCACGCTGAAAGAACTTTATAAAGATCTTACAATCAGAAAAGTTCAACTCTGTTCAAAATTTATCTGGCAGTTTTAATTTACATATGGAGAGCCCAACTTTGTCCTCATTTGTAGCTCTGAAACCCCAGTGGCTTCAAGAAGCACTTTCAGAGTGGGTCCTCTTTCTCCCTCTGCTTTTTGGGTGCCAGGGTTAGTGCTGGCCTGGGGTCTCCAGGGAGCTTGAGGCTGCTCATGCCAACAGCAGATGGCCTTCAGAGATGGGTGGAAATATTCAGATTTAGACAGGCAGGTAACAAAAGACGTGGCTACAATGAACCAAAACTTGTTTTCTCACTTAAACAAAACACTCTCTTGGGCTGTTTTACAGTTAGGAACACGGGTCTTGTAATCTGATGCAGCTTTTTTAATCTTTTCCAGTCTTTCTTCACAACAGAAGCCTTCAGGCTGAAAGAGGCAATTGGGGGGGGGGGGGGCTTTTTTTTCCATTATGATAGTTACAAAACCAGGGCATGCCAAAAAGACATGAATGTACATTATTTATTTATTCTGACTTTAGTTATACTTAGTTGCAGATATAAATATATATATAGTTGTGCTTAGTTATACTTTTAGCTCCTTTCCATATGCATAATTAAACACTATATGCATATATGCATAATTAAGCACTCATAGGCATTTATTTCAGCTTGGAGATCACCATGCTGTGGTAGCTGGACTAAAATATTGGGGTTAGAAGAAGAATGGTGTAAAATTGTGCAATTCGTTCCATTCCCTGACAGGTTTTTATGTTGTTTATGGAAGAGGAAAGATCAATTCTGTTTTTGTGACTGTCCATTAAGAAAAATGAATCCTGGCTCCTCCACACCCCTTGTAGGCGCAGCCACATTGGAAGAGATGTCACATCTCTGCTTTCAGCATGAAGACACTCAAACAGAGATGAATGTGCACAGCTGATGAAATATTCATGTTTTCATGAGGAATGCAGAGCAGAGAGTGACCCGGGAGCCACCACAGCACGGCGAACACGCTCAGCCCCCTGCCAGGCACGTGAGGGAGGTGCCCCCAGCCAGGCCCTCCTGCTAATTAGTCCATTAATTAGCAGTGCCGGCTGCCTGCTCTCCTCCTGCAGAAGGCATGCAGTGCCATCAGGAAGGGAAATCCATCTTCCCACATCACCGTAGAACAGCCAGGCTGTTGCTGGCGCACGGGGACAATCCCGTCCCAGTTTTGGGGCAGGCACGAGTGGATGTTGATGTCATCAGCTCTGTCACCTGCCTCTGGCACACAGCCCTGAGGTGTCACCAGGGTGTGATCCATGGGCTGTCCACAGCCACCCTGCTGCCAAAACAGCAGCTTTTCCACCCGAAAGGCGAGCTGGGGAATCCACAAGCACCAGCAGCCCGTCGTCCTCAGCTGGAGTGTGTCCCATGGAAACAAAAGTATTGAATCTGAGAAAAGGGAAAATAGCTACACGCTAAAAAATATGTATCCCTCTTGATTATAAAAATGGTAATTGCATGTAGAAGAGAAAAGAAACTAGCCAGCACTAGAGCATTCTCCACAGCAAATATTTTCTAGCATGTTGAGTTAGAGACCCTTTTATCAGCCTCTCTTACCCTGAAATTCCAAATTAATTTGATCACAAGTGGAGTATGTTTTGATGAGCTGTATTTTCCTTTACCAGTTGGTAAACAGCTTTCCCAGACCCACCCAGGCACGTATGTTGTATGCTGAATTTACCAAACCAAGTGTGTTAGGAACCCACATGAAATTGGATTAGCCCCAATACAAAGCACTGGAAGGACTAATCACTATGTAAAACCCAATTAAATAAGATTATAAGTATAAAGAAGTGTAAATTTCCTCTTATCAGATGACATTATCCATCTATATAAGATAACAGAGTCTGATTTGTCTGCAAAAGTTGATAAACACTCCAGCTCTTGAGGACTTCCATATAAACAGCATTTTCTCCACTCAAATAACCACATGAATAATACTGGCATTCAGCAGGGGTTGAGTGTGGAGGCCACAGACACTTTTCATGCCATGTCCACACTTCTACTCTTTATATCACTGTTCTGATAAACTGCACCAGATGGGAAAATACCCTCTATATCTACAGAAACAGTATTTCTGTATTTCCATTACTTCAGAGTCATCTCCCTAAAACTGATAATCTCCAGCTGCAGAATTCCTCACTGGCTGCTGAACTGGTTACAGCTAATTTATGAGACAGCCAATTGGCAAGTAACACATGACCCCTCAAATGCACTAAAAATAAAATTATGAAAGGTGAGGAGCACCTGGGGGCAAATCAATGCTTGTAGTCCCAGGGACACTCAACATAAGGAATTTCAGTGAAGTTATTAATGCTATAAATGTGTAAGTTTGGAGAGACCAGATTCAAGGAAAGAGATGGTTCCTTCTCAGAAACATTCTGACAAAAAACACCACTGACTTTTAAATGCCTCTATGTAAGTTCTATCAATAAGAAATATCTACAAACCCCACAACTCTTCTGGTTTTTTGTGTGATTTGACACAGGGAGACAGATTTCCATACATATTTTACACAGCACTGATTACTGGGATACTTTAATGGGTGTCCAACAAGGTCTGGATCAGAACAAGATAATACTCAAGCTTCCATTTTTACTACAAAAAGAGAAACTGAGCTCATTGAACTTGTAGCAAATTAACAGTGTGCAGGCACAATCCCACTCCCAATGACACAAAATTGATTCACTGGCATCAAGATCATGACTTCATCTGTTAATATTTATTGAAATAAAGTTCAGGTAATGCTCCACTGCTTGCTCTCTGTCAGATTTTGGTCTGATTGAAAAAAAAAAATTTAAATTACACTAAGAAGAGCAGTAAGAAATCTGAGAACTGGCAGAGAAGAGCAGCAAGTAAGCTATTTAATGAAAACATATTGTAGTATTTATCAGTAACTGACTACCAGATCTCTTGATACAAGCTTAAGTAAATCACCACATGTCCTTCTTGCCTCAAATGCACAGATTTTACTGACAGCTGCGACCTTCATCAGCATGTTTGTTCTGTGTGTTTTTGGTGACTTTGGGTATCATTCAACTCATACAGCTCAGGCTGTTTTCACTTTCCTCATGCTTGGCTCTACAAAGTCCCCTCTTCCCCCTGCTATGATCTGGACTCACTGTGTTTCATTACAGAGGGAAACAGCACTACTAATAAAAAATCCAAATCTCCAGTAATTTTGTAAGTTTAATATTCACTTGCAATATTGAATTCACGCTTCAAATATTCTACATAAGCAGAATATTTTCGTGCCTGTGTTTCTTGGATTAGTTTTCACACCCTTGCTGTTGTACTATTTATAACTCCCTTTTCCTAGGGACCAGGGAAAGTCAGCGTGGGAGTCGTCATGAAACGTACAGCAGATGCACAGAAAGCACTCGATTTTAAACAACGTCCACAAAATTGTTTAAAGTTACATCTCTGACGCACCGCCTGCCTCAAAATAATTAACTTCTGATTAGCCCGGGGTATTTTCAAAGCTGGAAAGGAAACCACAGCCACTTCCTCGCATTCTGAACGCGGCACGAACGACTGCGTTTAAAACCTGCACTCACCCAGGGCCGCCACCCTTCCGCCACCGGGTACCGACCTGTTCCCCGCGGGGCTTTTCTCCTCGGACCCGTCGAGCCCGGCGCAGGCGAGCAACAGCAGGAGCCGCAGGGCAGCGTTCCCGTCCATGGGGAGGCGAAGAGCCCCTCCACGCCCGGCACCTCAGCGCCGTGCTCCGGGGGCGGGACAGCAGCGGGGGCGGCGGCTGCGGGCGGAGCCGCCACTCCGCCCGCGCCCCACGCCCGCTCCGGCCGCGCTCCTTCCCCGTCCCACGCCCGCTCCGTGCCCGCTCCAGCCCCACTAACACCGCCCTCCGTGTGCCCCTCGCGCCTCCCAGATACCTCCTGAAGCGATGATCACTCGGTCTGGGGAAGTTGTACCCGCGTGAGAGCTGCTTGCTAAGGAGGAAAAAGGTGTAGGATCAGAGGGGCTCTAAAATCACACTGAGATTCGCTTCTCATCTGTCCCTAACCCTAACCTTAAAGGGAGGTGAAGGTGATGTTTACAAGCAGTTCTGGAATTTCTCTCTCTGTTCACAGAAAGAGTTGCATGTATTCTGAAGTCTTATAATATGTTATATTATCTATTTATTATATGGATGAGTGAGAGAGAGATGTTAAATATCTTGGCTTAAACTGATGTGAAAGCTTTGGAGCCAAATATTTGGAAGCAGTTTCCTTTCTTCAGCACTAATTCAGTTTGTGCATGTCCAGCTTTCTGGTTCTATTGTTTTGGTGCTTTGAATTCTAAAATTACTGAGTGGTTTGGGTTGGAAGGGGCCTTAAAGCCCATCCAGCCCCACCACTGCTATGGGCAGGGACACTTTCCACTGTCCCAGGCTGCTCCAAGCCCTGTCCAGCCTGGCCTTGGACACTGCCAGGGATCCAGGGGCAGCCACAGCTTCCCTGGGCACCCTGTGCCAGGGCCTTCCCACCCTCCCAGGGAACAATTCCTTCCCAAGATCCCATCCATCCCTGCCCTGTGGCACTGGGAACCTCTAGGCCAGGCCACAGCTGTGAAATGCCCACAGAATCGCAGTGTCTGTGTTTCTGGGCTGCCAGATTGAGATACCAAAGCCCCCACACATCACTGTGACTACAGGAGGTTGGCTTTGGGTGACCCTCAAGAGATTTGTGGGTCAGACACACTGGTACCCATAAGAATCATGGAGTCATAAACTGCCTTGGGCTGGAAGGGACCTTAGAGATCATCTAGTTCTAAAACCCTTAAATATCAGGTAAGACACAGCCATACACCAGTCTGTAGGCATCAAACACCCAGTCCTGTCCTGCTACCTGCTGATGGCACCACCAGTGAAGCTTCATTCTGCTGATTAGGAGCTCCTGTCTGTTGCATTCCAGATATTAGAGAAGAATTGGGGCTTTAGCATTGTAATCATTAAAAAGGATTTGCCATCTTAATTCATTTCTCCTTCAGGGATGCAGAGGGTATCTGCTCATCTGAGAAATCCCCCAACAGCTTGTCCTCAGTTGAGCGGCTTCTATCCAATTTAAGGAGGAGTAAAGATACTTATGTGAGAATCCCAGATTGAAAAATGAGATGAGGGAATGTAGGATTAAGCAAAAACCACTTGAAGACAACCCCTAAATTTTCTAAGATGCACCAGCAATGCATGATGCTAAAGTTAGAGCAATTACACCAGAATGGACACATGGCTCAGCTAAAAAATTTACGCAGCCCTGGGAAGGGACAGAAGCATGAAGGGACACTGTGAGGTCACTAACATCACTGTTCAATGCCTCAGCACTCCTGGGTCCTATGTAAATGGAGGGAAAGGCACAGAGAGGCTTTCTGGTGGTGCCTTAATGTTTGATCCACATGCATCCATTTCCCAAGCATTCCTCATCCACTTGGGAGTAAAACCTATGAAATAAGAAGTCTGAAATACAAACCATACTAGTGCCCAAAAGAAGAAAAAATGTGTGTGTCCTTTGAGGGCAGAGAAAGTGAAAAAAAGTAGCATAAACAATACATGGCAGGCCACAGGTAAAGTCAGCACAGGCTGAACCCCAGATGATGCTGTGTGACAACTGAATGCACCTGTAGCTGCATTTCCACTCCCTGTGTTTCCATTTATCAATATTTGCTTTCTTGGACCACCATTTCATAGGAAAAATATTGCCAATTAGCTCCAAAAAATGGAGGGGGGCGAGGGCATTGCAGACTACTCAGAAAACACTTAACACTAAACTGCCAGTATACGTTAAACTAGAATAAAACAGTGAAAATATCCTATCTCACTATATATTAATGATAGTGAATCACTAATTAGCAATCAACTGAAATATTGGTGAAGCAAAGAGCAAGAATAAAAGCCTTTCCTCGCCCCTTCACTCTTGATGATAATAATAATTCAATATTTCTTAAAAATGCTGGGTTTTTTATGAGGTTCAAGCACAAACAAATACACTTGGTACCTGAAAAGAAATTAGATCCTCATTCTGGTGAAGAATGATGACAATCTGCATCTCTGAATTACTGGGCTTTGTAAGAAATTCTGAATAGAACCTTGCATGCAGCAGTCCTGACAAGGGCGTGGTTGAGGGAGCTCTTGTGATTCCTTTTTTGAATTCCTGTTGTACTTTTGTCTGGTTTATGTTGAAATCAACCAGAAAAAGCTTCATCCTTGAACTTTTTGTGGCCACAAAGGCCACAAATGCACCACCTGTAGGGCAAAGTCAATGGGAAGTCAGCAGAATCCCAGAATTGCTGAGGTTGGAAAAGGCCTCCTAGCCCATCTAGTCCATCCTGTGCCCAGTCCCCACCTTGTCCCCAGCCCAGAGCACTGAGTGCCACATGCAGGCCTTTCTTGGCCACCTCCAGGGATGAGGACTCCAAACCTCCCTGGGCAGCCCCTCCCAAGGCCTGACCACCTTTTCCATGGGGAAATTCCTGCTGGTGTCCAACCTGACTCTCCCCTGGCCCAGCCTGAGGCCGTTCCCTCTCCTGTTGTTTCCAGCCTGTAAGATGGGCTGTGCTAGGCTGAAGGTGTCCAGTATTCCAAGTAAAAGGGTGAAAACTTCTGTTTATCATCTTTCCCCCCACCTCCCATTTGGAGATGAGGTGTTGGTTGTGGTTATTTCTCATGCAGAATTCCTCCTCTGATGAGCAGGCAGCAAGGTGCCACTTGTCTGTTCCCCATCTCCTGCCAAGGCAGCCCAGACATTCCCACCCCCAGGAAGGAGACACTACAGCTCTTATTGTAAACAATGTTGTGGGGTGTTTTTTTTAATCTACCTTGCATGGAGGGTAATTATACTCAGTTAAAGTCAACGCAAAGGCTCACAATTCTGTCAGGGCTGTGAAGCAGTCAGAGTCACAGGTTAGATGTGGCACCCTGCTCACCCCCAGTGTATCACCTCTGTCCAGCCACCCCCTGTCACACAGAGTGACCAGATGGACACTCATGAAGACCCTGGGACGACAGCTGTGCTGCAGCAATTGTGCACAGGCTGGGTTTGCATGCCACAAAGATGGATAATTTATCCCTGTGGCTGTGTCTCCTTGGGCATAAACAGCACAAATAATTTCCAGCTGTTTGCAGTCACCTCCCAGTGTCATATCAGGTCACCAGAAAGCTTCCTAAATCAACCAAAGTGTGAAATGTCACCCACTTTACAGGTACCAGCACTGAACACATCATCTTTTTAATCTAATGTATCATTGTTGCACTGATTCACAGTGCACTGACAAGGCTACAGAAGCACGGACAGAAAACTGGCCTTAAAGTATATAAAAATCTTGTCTCAGTTCCAACACATTCCTCCCGCTGGGAAACTAACCAGGCCAAAAAGCCCTTCTGCATCTTTCTGGATAGGATGCAAAAATTAATCCTTTTACATCTCTTTTCTGCTTCCCTGTGAGGGTGGGGAGCCCTGGCACAGGGTGCCCAGAGAAGCTGGGGGTGCCCCTGGGTCCCTGGCAGTGTCCAAGGCCACACTGGACATGGGGGCTTGGAGCAGCCTGGGGCAGTGGAAGGTGTCCAAGGCTGGGGGTGGGAATGGGTGGGCTTTAGGGTTCCATCCAACCCAAAATAGTCTAGGATTCTGGGATTACCTTTTTGGATCCCATATCCCCAAAGGATCCCATCCCTGAGAAATCCCCATGCAGACTCCAGGCCTTCCTCCACCTTCAGGGAAGGGCTGGGGGGGAAACTACCTCAAAAAAACCCCACAAAAATCCCAGTGTGTGTCACAACCACCAGCTGTCCCTGGTTGTGCTGCGCCGCGGGACGCCAGGCATCAGAGATCAGATTATACCAGGAGTTTCAGGATAAGTGGTGGGATTTTGGGTGGATTTGTCTGCTTGGCCAACCGAGACATTTAATTTTAGAAGCGCTTATCTGGCAGCACTCTCCAAAGAGAACAGCTGCCCACAGTGCCCTGAGGGCTGTGCCCAGGAGGAGAGTTCTGCAAAAAGAATGGAGTCTCAGAATCTCTGCGGGCTCTAGAATCACAGTATGGTTTGGGTTGGACACTGATGGTCATCTTGCTCCAAACCCCTGCCATGGGATACCTTCCAGGGACACACCTTGAGGCCACCTGTGCCTGCACACTCATTAGCCTTAATTGACTTTATTCTTATTTGTTGTGTCAATTAAATCAGACACATGATTTAAACTATTATTACTGACTTTATTTCAGTTATTAATCTGTTCTTATCTGAACCCATTTTCGATACAATTCCCCTCCAGTAGAGGGACAGGAATGAGGAAGAGGCTGTGTGGCATTTAGCTGCAGTCTGGGGTTAAAGCATGACATATTGGATTTAAAAAAAAAAAAAAGCACTAATTTTGAAGAATGTGGTGAAATGAAGAAAATCTATCTTAACAGAAGTCCTGGTGTACTTTAAAAAAAGTCTTGGTGTAGTTTAAAAAGAAACAGCAAACCCCATAGTAGCTTCATGGCAAACCATCTCTTTCATAGATCTTGACCTCTTAATGAATATTTGTCCAATAAATGCCAGTTTGTTATGGTATATTTATGTTATATTCACCAATTGCCTTCCTGGTCAGCTTTTAAGTATTCCGAATAGTCCTGAGTTTGTAAAGCAAAGCTGCAGCATTTTCATAAAGACAAAACGGGTTTGAAATTACCAAATGACAACTGCATTCCAACATTGGAACTGCATCTTCAATAGCTGTCTTTTATAACAGTAATGTTTTCTCCATGAAGTGTTGACGGGGCTTAAGGTTTTGTTTGGGATTGCCTGGGGTTTCTTTTGCCAGGGGAGGTTGGATTTTTATAATATTTAAAAAATTTTATTAGTTATTCTATAAAGATTGAATGTAAAACCAGCCCTATGTAAACACATAATATATGTACTTTCCACTTAAGCCATGAGCACAGGCTGTGTTGAAAAAGATGTGTTTATATCTAATTACTGCCTCTTCAGAGTCACTCCCAAAAGGGAAGGGAACGTTTATGATTTGGATGGATGCAGTTTGGCAGTGCGGACTGAAGCAGCTTTCAAAAATGAGAAATACAAGCTTTTCTCTGTTACAGGACTTCACTCTGTGCAGATCTGCTTGGGGGCAGTGCAGAAATTAAAGTCACAATGCCCCTGGGTCTCTGTAGGTGTCCCAGGCCAGGCTGAGCAGGGCTTGGAGCAACCTGGGACAGTCAAAGTGTCCCTGCCCACGGCAGGGGTGGCACTGGATGGGATTCAAAGTCCCTCCCAAGTCAAACCATTCCATGATTCCATGG
Organism: Nicator chloris; assembly: GCA_013400495.1. Taxonomy (NCBI): domain Eukaryota; kingdom Metazoa; phylum Chordata; class Aves; order Passeriformes; family Pycnonotidae; genus Nicator; species Nicator chloris. Next base: position 66,543 of record WAAE01007008.1, read on the forward strand.
AAAGCTGCAAATAAGAATCACAGAGCCATTGAAGTAGAAAAATACCCATAAAACTGGTCAGTCCAAGCATCCCCCTGTACAGCCAAGGCCACTCTCAACCATGTCCCCAGTAGGGCTTTTGAATTTCCCCAGGGATGGGGACCAGATGTGCCAGGGCTGGACAGCGCTTCCCAGGAAGGAATTCTCCCAATATCCAACCTGAACCTCTGCTGCTGCAACTTTAGGCCATTTTCTTCTTTCATGGGGGAAGAGCCAAATCCCAGCTCAGTACAGGCTCATTCCAGGCAGAAATCCTGGTTTAAGCCCCACCAGGCCCTGGGCACAGTCCTTGCTGTAATAAAGCCCAGCCCAAACACCCCGCAGGACTTGAACCCACAACCTCCAGGACTTCAACCCTCCATTCCAGGGATGCCAAAAGGCCTCTGTGGGAATAAGGGCCCAAGCCAAAAAACTCCAAACCTGCAGTTTTACCTGTCAGTAAATTCATAAATTATAAATTATTATAATCAGGTGATCTTTCATTTGCACACCAGTTACAGCACCTTTGTTCTGCACACCAGTAGTAACCGGGAGTTCCTCTGTATGGGTTGGGCAGTGGGGTTTGGTGGCAAAGGTCACCAGGCAGAGCCATGCCTGGACATCAGCTTGTCCCTGCAGATCATCTCATCCCTGTGGCCAGGTGAGGGTGAAAAGGATGGGGTACATCTGTGCATGTGTAGTAAGAGCTGTGACATTGATTAGTGTGTGTAGAAGCCTTTTTGGAAACAGGTGTAAAGTTTGTGGAATGTAAAAACTCGCGTAACAAATTGTATATAATCTTCAAAGTGAGCACCTCGGTGTGGGTGACAAGGAAAAAAGACACCCCCACGCAAGCGACGCGCTAATAAATCAATGCCGATTTTCTAGGTCTAGCTCTGGTCCCAAAATTTTCTTTCCAAATTTTCTGTGAGGCCAGAACGAACCTAAGACCCCGGGGACACGAATCCACGGCGCCGGGACTCGAACACGCACCCCGAAGCTGGCGGGGGTCCTGCCTGCACCGCCTTGGCGGGACTGAACCACAGGCCTCTCTGCTCGCCGGGCCGCCCCTCGCGGTGCCGGTCGGTATTTGGGTCAGGCGCGGCGAGGGCAGCCCTCGCGGGTCCTGTCGGGCGCGGCTATAGGCGGCGGGCGCGGACTCTCCTCCCTCTTTTCTTGCTCGGCAGCCGCGCGGAGAAGATGGGTGAGCGCGGCGCCGGGCCCGGGACGGGAGTGGGGCTGGGGCTGGGGCTGGGGCTGCGGCTGCGGGTTCCTCGGTATTGCCCGCGGCGCTCCGCAGGCGCTGGCCGCCCGCCTGCAGCCGGCTCGGTGCGGTGCGGGCAGCGCTGCAGGCCGTGAGGCCGCGTCCGCCATTACCCGCCGCATGTCCGCCATGGCCTCAGGCCCCCTTCCCCTCGTGGCTCCTTCCTCTCCTTAACGCCGGCCCCGTCTCGTCCTGCAGGGAAGTGCCGAGGCCTCCGCACCGCTCGGAAGCTGCGCAGCCACCGCCGGGACCAGAAGTGGCACGACAAGCAGTACAAGAAGGCGCACCTGGGCACGGCGCTGAAGGCCAATCCCTTCGGGGGCGCTTCCCACGCCAAGGGCATCGTCCTGGAGAAAGTGTGGGTGCTCCTCCCGGTTGGAATGGGTGACCAGTGCCTGGGATGTAGCTCCCACGAAGCATGGGGAGAAATAAGGATTCGGGGTGGTTTTCTCCCTCTCCCAAGAATTAAAGAAAAAAAATTCTTCTAAAAATGGGGGAAAAATAAAGGTCATGGGCAAAAATTAGTTAAAAAAAAAAAAAGGAAGGAGGTTGGCACAAATTACAGCAAATTAGAAACCTGTAGGTTTTTTTAAAAATTAGAGAAAACAGATTTTGAGCAAGAATTGAAGAAATAAATTTCTTTTTAAAGTAGGAAAATAAATAGGGAACTTTAGTTAAAAATAAGGAAAAAGGCAAGATTTTTGCATAGGGGGTAATCAGGATTTTGGGCCCAGAAGGAAAGAAAATTGTGTCTATGTGTCATAGATCCTACCTACTTCTGTCTTTTTTTTACCCTCTTAGATAATTTATAAATTTCATTGGGATGCTGCCATGGCTTTGGTTTTGGGACACTGTTTCTGTAATTTTGGTTTTGGGGTTTTTTTAGAATTTCACCGAATTAGTCTGGAGGTCATTTTAAGTTTGTTTGGCTTAGGAAGTGGTATTTTATAAATTCTTACATAAATCTGTATTAATATATTGTGTAACACAAATTGAGTATTAATTCAGTACTTCTAAACAGCTCACAGGTGTTAAAGTACAGATACAATTCACACTAAATACAAGGTTAAAAAGTTAATTTTGTGTTAGTTAATGCTGCTCCTGGTCCACCACACTGATTTCTTTGCTGGTTGGTTTCCCTTGCAGGGGCGTAGAAGCCAAGCAGCCCAACTCTGCCATCAGGAAATGTGTCAGGGTCCAGCTCATTAAGAATGGCAAGAAAATCACAGCTTTTGTCCCCAACGATGGCTGCCTGAACTTCATCGAGGTAATTGCCAAGAAGCCTAAATTGTTGTGAGGAAAAGGTGTGAATAACAGATTTATTGGGATAGCGCTGGTTAAATCTGTTAATGGGTTGGGTTTCATGGATTTTGGTCAAACACCCTCTGTGTTCCCAGCCTGTGCTGGGGCAGGGCGGCTGCAGCTCCTATGGGAGGTGTTTAATGCTGGATCTGGTGCTAACACCCTGTCCCTGTCACAGGAGAACGACGAGGTGCTGGTGGCCGGGTTTGGGCGCAAGGGCCATGCTGTGGGAGATATCCCGGGTGTGCGCTTCAAGGTGGTCAAGGTGGCCAACGTGTCCCTACTGGCCCTCTACAAGGGCAAGAAGGAGAGACCCAGGTCGTAAATCCTCATCAGTCTGACAAGAACACCAATAAAATCTTTGGTTTAAAAGGAGTTCTGTGCTTCTTATTCAAGGGTTGCTGCAGGAGATCACAAAAATCTTCCCATAGAAACTGAAATTTCTCCCTAGATCTGGCCAAAGAAAAAGCCCAAACCCTCACGGTTCTTTGGGGCTACTAATCAGGAATCAAAATACCCCCCAGGGGATGAGAAACTGAATGAGTTTTAATGCATAATTGTGAAAAGGAGCCATCAAAAATGGTCCCTGGAAGTGCTGGGAATGCTGTTTCTGGCAGCACTCTTGGTCTCAGTTGTGAGCACAGGCACTGAACTGACCGGGCTTGGGCCCTGAGGGGGTGATTGGACCATCTACCCAACCCAGAGAGTTTCACCTGTGTTGAGTACAAATTAACTGGTTATTCTGGCGAAGGCCGCCCAATTTGAAGACACATGTTGTAGTACACTGCTGCAGTGCACTGACTTGGGTGTCTATGAATTTTTACTGGCTTAGCCAGATAAAAATGCATAGTTCAGGAGTTTCTTAATGCAGTAAACCTCAAAATATTTATTTGGCTGAAGTCAGAGTGAAGAATTCCCTTGTTACAATTGCAGTTGGTCTGTGTGGTGAGGGAAAGGCTCTGATTCAAACCATTCATTTATTTATATAGGAATTCATGTGAAAATTGAATAATTTATATGTAAATTGAGAAGGGATCAAAGAATACTTAAAAGAATCTCTCCTGAGGTTTGTGTAGTCAAAACTGGGGGAGGCATAAGGGAAGGGGACTGTCCCCCCTTCATGGTTCTGAATCTCCAAATTCCAGAGGAGGAAGATTCAGTGGGGGCTGTCGTGAGGCCCTGTCGCCACCAGATGTCGCGACAGGAGCGGGGAGGGGGACAGCTGAAACTGAAATGCTCGAGCCAAGAACTTGTGTGGGTTCTGACAAAGGAAACGGGGAAATTCGGGCAAACAGGGCCTCCGCAGAGGCAGGAGAGAAGCCCCAGGCTGGGGCTGAGCAGATGGAGCAGCCCTGGGGGTGCTGTGGGGCAGAGCTGGGACCCCGAGCCCCAGCGTGGGCAGCAGGGGAGGGGGGGTTCTGCCCCTCTGCCCCCTCAGCTGAGACCCCACCTGCAGAGCTGCCCCAGCCCTGGGGCCCAGCACTGCAAGGAGCTGGACCTGCTGGAGCCAGGCCAGAGGAGGCTCCAGGATGAGCAGAGGGATGGAGCAGCTCTGCTGGGAGGAAAGGCTGGGAGAGCTGGGATTGTTCAGCCTGGACAGGAGAAGCTCTGGGTGACCTCAGTGTGGCCTTGCAGTGCCTGAAGGAGCTGCAGGAAAGGTGGAGAGAGACAATTGACAAGGGCTGGAGGGACAGGACACAGGGAATGGCTTCCCAGTGCCAGAGGGCAGGGACGGATGGGATATTGGGAAGGAATTGTTCCCTGGGAGGGTGGGGAGGCCCTGGCACAGGGTGTCCGGAGAAGCTGTGGCTGCCCCTGGATCCCTGGCAGTGTCCCAGGCCAGGCTGGACACTGGGGCTTGGAGCAGCCTGGGGTAGTGGAAGGTGTCCCTGCCCATGGCAGGGGTGGCCCTTGATGGGCTCCTAGTTCCTTCCCATTCCAGCCATCCTGTGATTCTGTGACGGTGCCAGTGCCCAGGAATAGCTTGTGTTACCTGGACACTGAAGGAAGAACTCATATGAGCTGAGCCAAACATCACCAAATTGGTATTAGAGAGGTTTTAAGCCTAATAAATACGTGTTACGTAACCCAAAATCCTCCAAAACAGAGGAGAATCCACAGCTGGCCATGTTTTCCACCTCATCACTGAAACTAATTAATATTTTCACTTATTAAAGCAGTTGGCCAACCATCTGACACCAGCATTATCTGACTGAATAATGCTGCTACAAGAGATGTTGTTTCATAACACACTTGAGGAAGGTGTTAAGAGGGTGCTCTGCAAATCCATTCTCTGTTCAAACACAGCAGTGAAATCCCCTCGCCTTAAGGTGAACGTGTCTCCCGGAGGTGACAGCTACAACAAGCTCTCAAGTGGGGAACTGAAAGCTTCCTCCTGGTGCAGGGTTTTTTAAGATTTTAAGGAAATCCTAGAGATAGCAACCTGTGTGACACCTTTCTAATCCTGAGCACTCAATACAGGGTTACTTTTGCAGCTCTCAGCTTCAGGCTTTTTTTTTTTATTCTAGGTGGTAAGAATTTATTGCTAAAAAATGCACTAAATTCCTTGAAACACTTTTAAAAGCCTACATGTTACTAAAAATAGGTATAAATACCCATACACATGCTGTTCCCTAGAAGAGAGTATTTTTGAGGAAATAATTGTAACTTCACCATTCAGAGGGAAGAGCAATCGTCCTTCCTTTGTGCTGGAACTGAATTTATATGTGTGCAATATAAATACAGATGTCCAAACAGACTCATGAAACCATTATCATAGCAAAGAGGGCGGGGGAAAAGTTATTGAGAAAGTTTCGCTGAAATTCATGGAGTTGCAGAAAGAATTGATACTGATTACTTGAATGTATATAGCTGTAATTAAGTAGCTCCACATTTCCTGCCTGGAAAGGAATGTTCCTGTTAGTAACCAAAGCCAGGCAACCTCAAATCTCCTGGCAGGGGGTTAAATTGTTACCTGGTCATGCTGACACGAAAGAGGGATTATGCATGTGGCTACCAACTCCATTCCACAGAAAAACACATTTTTTGGCTTAGGCGAACACATAAAATTAATTCCTCTTGATGGTTCTGGCAACTGAGGCCAGGTATGAGACTATTGTCTCTTACAAGAAGTGCCCAGAAGTAAACAGCCTCCTTTGATGTGTCTTTCCAGATTAGCAAAGATTAACAACTGAGCAAATTTACAAATCTAAACTAGAAATTTTCTCCTTGGTAGGATACAAGAGTTCAGACAATGCATATAGACAAAACCCAAGCTCAGGTCTAAGGATCTTCAATAGTTTCACCAGATAATGAAACACAACATAAAATATAATCACAAAACAGTGCCACAATTCACTTGATTTTAAACAAAAATACATATATATGATTTTTGTACATAAAAATTTGGTTAAGATATCCCAAGTCATTAAGGCATAAATGTAAACAGGAAATTGGGTGCCTACCTGCCACCCCAGCCATTAAAAAGGAGATACCCCAACGGGTTTATTTATCTCCTTGGTCCCAAATAGTTATGTTAGCCTGTATTTATTTCTCTATCTAACCTCCATGTATTTGTACTAACCAAGTTGAATTTTGGTTTTCCAGGTAAATTTCGGGGAAACACTGATACTGATGAAACACTGCACTGTCACCTCGTTATTTGAGCCCAGTACAATGTGTAATGCCCTGGTCAAATAATCCTCCTCTTTGTTTGCAAATGGTAAATTAAGGTAGAAAGCAATGGGTGTTGAGACCTTTTCCATGTAAAATAAAAATATTTATTTTCCTTTACATATAAATTCCACATTTTGAAGGCTGAGTGCTTCTATTCTTCTGTTCCAGGGTATCACAAGGGAAGATCACAGAGTGAGAGTGAACATTTAACAGCTCTTAAACCTGCTGTTACCTCTTTTTGTTTGTTCTTCCTCCTGTCTAAGTCTCATTTAAATTTAAAAATGGGCTGTGGATGCAATTATCAAGCATGTGTTACCAAAAGTGTTAAAAAAAAATCAATGTAGCTGCGGGCCATATTTTGTAAATCTTACATGGGAAAAATGGCTTTTCAGGTTGTTATGACGCAGAAAAAAATAAACAATGTGCTTTCATTATTAATTCCAAATGGCTGGCAAACAAATTCCGTACCAATGGAATTTGAAGGACTGCACTCTGTATTCCATATCCCCCAATGACAAGTAATGGAAGTTAAAAACATAATCTGAAAAACCAGAATCCGGATGCATTTCACGCTCCCAGCTATTACGTGGCACACACTACACTGTGTGTGGAAGTGACAATTGCTGAATGTACAAAGTAAAATCTGTGTTTCAATGTCAGCTGCTCAGATTCTGTTTTACACTGCAAATAAAATGGGATTGGGAGGGAAACCAGGATGGGTAGTAGGAAGTTCCTCATAATCTGGTTCTCAGTGGCAACACCACCAGGCAATTCCCCAAAAAACAACAGCTGTCAGGGGAGGCTGCCGAAGCAGTGAAGGGTAGGGAGCAAACCTCTGAATAACCACAACTACAATGAGAAACACTAATTGGGAACAACAGCAGGTCCCAGGGGCCACGGAGAGTTTCCCTGGCAGGCAGCAGAGCACGGCAGAGCCAGATGTTCCCACACGGCTGCTCCAGGCACCTGAGCTCCAGAGCTGGACAGGCTCACTCAATGCAGGCTCCAAGGGCTCTGTTTGTGAGAGTCCCAACCTTGTTTGGTCCCTGTTGTATGATGTGTGTTGGATATTCCCGGATTAAAGATGTTCTGTGTGCTGGCAAACATAAGATAATCCGTCACCAGGCTCTGGTGGAGAAGGTGGCTCCCAGGTGAAGCAATCTCAGCCCATTCCGGACTGCCACAAGCTCACACCACGTCCTATGAGCGTTCTCCTGTTCATATTGCATTTTCTGCCCCACAGATGGTGCAGATTTTCTAAAGGTATTTTCAGTAGATCTAGCATCTTGGCTCTGGCTTGTGCACCTGTGTGCAGCCTCACCAAGGGCACAGGCACAGAAGGCAGGAGATGAATGACTTAAAGGGAGGTCAGTCCAAAGGGATGTCAGGTCTGGGTGGTGCTGGGGAGGTGTCCTCACAGCGGCAGCCAATTCCCACCATCATCAGTGGCGAGTTCTGGCCAGAGAAAGAGCCATGAGCAATCATTTCCACTCTGGCATGGCTGACCAGCCAGGAGGGATCCTTCAACTTCATCCCTAGAGAAGTCTGCAGCAGCTTTATCACAGTCTAACCACTCCCAGTCCTTCAGCTCAGGGCTCTGGAGAGGCAACAGCAAACACAAAAAAGGAGTTAAAATTAAAATCCTTGCACCAGTTATGCCAGACACCCAACCCTCTGTTGCGGGAACCAATATAAAACACTTCTCCACACCTAAGAGAGACCCCAGGACATCAGGGACCCTCTGGACTTAAGAAGGGTGTCAGCAATGGGCTGAGCACATCTCTCTCTGCACAAATTTTCATTGCAAAGCAAGTGAGGCAACAAGGCAGGCAGGTAAGCAAAACACTGAAAGGTGAATCCTAAATTAACTGAACCAGGAGCTTCAAAGGAGGGTGTAATGGTTCTCCCATTTATCCATCTGATCTTTGGAACAAGAGGATGGGAGAGGAAAGGATGATTTCCATTTGTCTTACCTTTCAGCCAAATCAGCATCTGTGCTCTGCTCAGGTGCTAGTTTTGCATAACTCAAAGGCAGATGCAGGCCCACAACTGGGCCTACAGTACTGAGCCACAGTATGATGTAATTTGTGTGTCTAGGGGAGGAAAAAAAACACAAAAAAAGCACCATAAATATATTATCCCAGCTTTTTCTGAATTGCAAAGAGACTAACAGTCACAAAAAAACTTCAGATGGGGCTATTCCTTCATTTTTCCTATCACAAATGTATTTTAATTTTCAGGCCTGAAGTGACAATACAGAAATCTTACTCTGCTTGGACCAAGGAAATAGCTTTGGCCATTTCCACTCTACAGGTGATTGACTTTACCTGCATTGCACAAAGCCTTGCAAGGCCCAGCAGTGCCCCTCACCTGTGGTGTTCAAGTGAGCCACCCAGCACAGCAGAGATGAATTCATTGGTTCGACAGGGGTGCAGGACAAAGAAAGGCTGCCCGAGGATGGGGTGCTCCTGAGAGGGAACAGAATTTGCTTTGTCATGGAAGGGAAAAACAGAAAACTCATCACATGCATTTGGAAAAGAAAGGCAGGGTGCAATCAGCCCCGATGCAACTTTTCTCACTTCCGAATCTTGGCCCACATTGCTCTTCCTATCACAGTCACAACAAATTAATGTATATTGTGTATATTACACATTAATTATATACATTCTCCTCTGTTGAAGGGGAAATAAGAGCAGCAACCAGGCTGTGCCACTATTTTAGTTAAAATGTAATGGTTTGTGAAAATAACTCAAGTTACTGGATCAGCATTAGCTGGATGCCGAGAGGCAAAGCTACTGTGTAAACCACAGTCTGATCAAATGTAACACATAAAACCCATTCCCCTGAGGAAAAAAGGTCTTCAACGACCCTGAGCCCTGGTATCTTCTCAGGCTGGTGTTGGGAAATACACATGGTTGGAGAGGCAGCAAAAAGGGAGAAGTGGTCTCAACATGGCTTTAACTTCCACTTGGTTCTGATGCTGAAAATGTTCTCCTGAGGATCAATCCCTTCATGTCTAAGAGAACTTTAAAAAATTCACAGAAGCCTCAGAATATACAGAAAAGGGGTGTTCAGAAAGCTTTGTTTCACACTGCTAACAGATAACTTGCATAAGAATGCTACCATCTGCTGTTATCAAAAGTGAATTGATGCAGTTTTTCTTTGACAAAGAGTAGTATTTTGAATTAAAACCCCTTTTTCATTATCAGCTCAAATTAACTTAGGCCTCCAAATAATTCCAGAAAATACACAGATCATGCCAATGGTATACCTTAAACACAGCAAAAAAGTATATCATTAATAATATTTACAAAACTATTACATAAAAAAGTAAATTGTGCAAAAAATTTCAATGACCTCCCTTACACAGGAGTGTAAGAGGCAGCACAAACTCCCAGAAAGAAGAGAGAAGCAAGCTGGGTTTAAGTGACTTAGCTCTCTGAATAAGGCACAAAGACAATTCCCAAAGCTGAATGTTCAGCCTGAAGTTATTCCCCAACCATTCTGACCCCCAGTATTTGATTTTGCCCTGCATTTCTTGCTTCAGCAAACCACCAGTGAGTGACACAGGGAGGCCAGATTTGATTTTTAAAAACAGTTTATTACCTTTGCATTCTACATCTTTTAGTCCTTCCCCTTCTCACAACATAACAAAGTGACACTGAAAACATTCCCAAACACAGGAATTCCATGCTACTCAAAAGACACTAATGTGTCACATACTGACAGGAAAACCACAAAAGTGCAGGTGACCAAAAGAAATCCTGAGCCAAGAGCCATTAAGGAGCAGCCTTTAAAAAGCAAAAAGGCTGAGGTGGGGATGAGAAGCTTGTAGAGCATCAGGGAAAACACTCTGAGAGCATCAGCTCTGATGCAGTCAAATGCTACATTCCAAATCCTGTACACAGTGGCATCCTCTGAGGCTCTGATGTACACTCAAGGTTAAACCACTGACACAGCAGCTCTGAGGAGGAAGCATGGGGATGTTGCCAATAAAAATGCAGGAGTTATCAAAGCCCTGGATGATTTCAGAATTCGTAATGGGCTACAGAGCCTCTCACTGCCAGGCTCCCAGCCTGCCCAGGAGCCAACCTGCCCTGAGAGAAGGTGGGTGTCTGCAGTGGGATGAACCCCAAGTCCTTCTCAAACACTGTCAGAAAGGTGAAAATGAATGAAAGTTTGTGCTGCATCAGCTTTATTAGAATTAGTTCACTGCCTGCTGCACTTACCTGGCAGAATGATAAAACTCCATATGCACTGAAATGTATCCTGAGCATGGAAGTATGCTCTAATATTAGGGCAGCAATTCTACCCTTCATCTAGGCTAGTCCGGTGCCAGTTACACCAAAAATATAAAGTCCTAGTGGGACTTCATGAAGAAAAAACTCGAAACAGTACAAACAGTATACAAGAATCATCCCACTTCTTGTTTACAATTAATCTTTTTCCACTCAGTCATGCACCAGGGCAGTGTGAGAGTTTCAAGTCAATTCCCACAAGCACTCGCTGGCATTGTACTGCAAGAACCTGTCTGCAGGTTGTCCACAACTCTTCTGGGCAGTAATACTCTGACACACAGTTTATTTGAAATCAACAGCATTATTTTCTTGGATCTATGGTTTTGGATCTATCTAGCTATGAGGCTGAGTTACAGCAGTGCCTGTTCTGCACCACATGCTGGAATCATCACACATCTGCATATCCTTCTGAGTCTGACCCAGCTGGGATGGGGAAGGAAAACTTTCACAGGCAGGCACCAGCTCTGCTGAATTTGGAAGCTCAAAATGTTGCCTCATTTATTTTCTGTAGGAAGACCTCTTCTAGGTGAAACAGGAAAGACATGTGAGGATGTTCTATGCCTGCTGTTGTAGCTGTTGCCTCAACTCCTCCCATTAAAAAAAACTGGGAGAGAGAGATGGATGAAAGACACTAAATGTTCCATAGGGTAGACTGAAAATGAATCACAGAGTCCTGGAATGGTTTGGGGTGGGAGGGACCTTCAAGCACATCCCATCTCACCCCCTGCCATGGGCAGGGACACCTTCCACTATCCCAGGTTGCTCCAAGTGTGTGTGTGATAGAAAGGGACAGGCACTCGGAAGATCACGTGATGTTACGGAAAGATAAGGACCCTCCCCCCGTCTCTTTGGTGGTGGCCCCTCCTAGCCCCATTAGCTTCCCACCAACCACCGTGAATCCTAAGCCCTCCCTCTGATGTAGCAGAGACCCCTTAAGCTATTTAACCCCACGTGTGACCCAATAAATCGCCATTTGCCGTCCACCATATTGGTGTCTGCGTTGTCAATGGCCCGAGCGGCTGGAGGACGTCAAGCCGCCGTGCTGACTCTTTGAAACCAAGTAGCCATTGCCTCATATCGAAGGCAACATTTAAGCCCCAATGTCCAGCCTGGCCTTGGACACTGCCAGGGATCCACGGGCAGCCACAGTTTCTCTGGGCACCCTATGCCAGGGCCTCCCCACCCTCCCAGGGAACAATTCCTTCCCAATACCCCATCCACCCCTGCCCTCTGGCACTGGGAAGCTGTCCCCCTTGTCCTGAGCCTGGTTTGTTCAGGAATGCCAGCCCAGACTGGGTTTGAGGAGCACTGGCAGCACAGCTCTCTGTTCATTCTCTGTGCAGGTACAGCCGTCCACGCACAGATGCTGAGCAGGGAAATGTCACAATACTGACCTGAGTAGTGGCAAAGACTGGGCACTTCCCAAGCACAAGTATAATTAAGACTAAACTTCCATCAGATTGGATTAAATCATTTTATCAAGCAGTCTCCATGTCAGATTTAAACCAAAAATAAACATTACTTCAGGTAACAGGTAATTGTGTGTAGGCTTCTGTACTGAGCTCTGCTGCTCTCCTCCCCAGCCAGCAGGAATTTTGTTGTCAGTACATCTCTTGTAACATCACCATTTATTTTCTCTGTCATAACTAGAGCTCTTCCAGAGGTAATGGCTTCTATTTTCTCCAGTGCTACATTAAACTGCCTTCAAGCATCCATCACAACATTTATGGCCTCTCCATTGACGACAGTGCAGGGGATTTGCACCTGAAATTACCTCTCCCCCAACCTGGTTTGCATGATGTTGCTTTGCAAAAATAAATTCACACAGGAGTGTCAAAAATTTAATGCAGGATCCTACCAGCAAACACCACAGCCAGTGCCAACTGATTCCAGACATTTTTCCAGCAGTATTCAAAACCCCAGTCCCCAGGTCAGAAAAAGAAGGCAGAATGAATAAAACATGCCCCCATAATCTCTTCCATTAAGAAAAAGGAAACAGTGATGCAATTAATAAAGAGGATACAAGTTTTTCCCTTCCTCCCAATTTCTGACCACATTTACTGAAACAAATGGCTGGGTTTAAGAAAAATTCGTCACTCAAGACTATACCACAAGTAATTTATGTTCTTGAATTCGTGGTCTATCTTCTTTTTCATTCCTTATTTCTATACACATCAATAACTTACTTGTTAATATAGTCCAACTCTACACATTCAGAAAGAAGGCAGGAAGATTTCTCTATTCAGACTGACCCTGAGTCCCACAACTAGAACTTCAAACGTGGAACTTGAGGTCAAAGGGACTTTCCTCTAATAAAGGAATTACTACAATGGAAACTCTATTACTATGGAATCACTATGTTGCAAGCACAACAGTTAAGGAACTGTAATGGCACAGGGAACTTTTATAATCCTGATAGAAGGTGTAACTCACAGTAATAAAGCTGTTGGTAGCACAGTAATTGTGCAGGGCTTCTCCATCCTACTGACTTAGGGTTATGCTGGATTTTGGGAAAGAATTGCTTGCTGTCTTGGTTTGAAAGATGGGTATCTGCCAGGGGAAACCAGAGCCTCCCTTGGAATGGAGAATGTACACTCCCTCTCTCCAAAGCATTATAATTTTGAAATTAAGGGGGCTTTCAGGCAAAGATATAGGAATATCAGTTCTTTACCAGAAATATTTCAAAATACAAAGGCAATAGTACCAGGAAAGATAGAAACAAGCAAACAACAAAATAATCCTAGAAACACGGACAGAATCAGAATACAACCTGACACCCTGTTGGTCAGGGTGTTGTAAGCAGTCTAAAATATGTCCTCCTGGAGTGACACATGTGGCTCCATTGGAGTAGAGACGATCCTACAGAACGGTCCAGTGGTAGCAAGATGGGTCTTCCTCTGGAAGTCCAGTGGAAGAACCAGCTGCCTTGGTCTTCTGATTCCAGGTTTTATCCAGGCAGAAATGCCTGGCTCCTCCCAATAGGTAGAGCATCTCACAATGGGTGATTTAATTTTACCAGTCATGCGTGAGCCTTAATGGCCCATGCACAGGTGACATCCCCCTGGAGGGAGGATGGGTGGTGGAAGAGCTAAGGAAACACTGCCCCACCTGGTTTTAACAGTTGGCCCATTAACAGAAGGCACCCACCCCCTCCTCCCCAGAGATAAATATCTCCCCAACAGGTTTCAACAGATGAAAATAGAATACACATTTTTGGTTACATATTGCAACGCAAGACACTCCCAGTGAGGGTGGGGAGGCCCTGGATCCCTGGCAGTGTCCAAGGCCAGGCTGGACATTGAGGCTTGGAGCAACCTGGGATAGTGGAAGGTGTCCCTGCCCATATCAGGGGGTGGAATGGGATAAGCTTTAAGGTTCCTCCCAAGCCAAACCAGCCTGGGATGCTGTGACCTGGGACAGATAATGTATTTATGGTCACTGACATCAATTCACAACCAGAAGCCAAGTCATCCTACTGGCATAACAGAGGCAAGTTTCCCCAGCTTTGGAACTAAATACAGAAACCCCACCAAATCCAGATGCTGAGGATGGAACAACCTCCTCTGCTTGCAACACATGCTGAGGAATCACCGGACAAGTGCCACTGCCACAGCGCTCCTGCTTTTCTCAGACAATCAAAGCAGGTCTGCATTGGCATCAAGCAAGGGACAGCATGAAGGGACCCCGATGAGACAAAGAAGTCCAAACTAGCCACAAAAAGCAGATTTCTGTGATTACTGAGCCTGTCTTTGTCAGAGGAAGCTGCAGAGTGGTTTGATTTACACTCCAGCTCTTTCCAGGCAAGCAGTTATAGTTGCCCCCATGATTTAACGTCTCCATTCCCCGTGTGCTCCCAAAGACCCATAACCAACTTAAGCGACTATTTTTTATTAACACTTTTACTACTTCCAACACCACGCAGCCAATTAAGCTGGATCCTGTCCTTCTTTCATCAAATACCAAGTCCAAGCCGAAAAGGCAATTAAATGGCTAGGTTTTCCTGAGGAACACAGAGATGCCTTGGCAGATCCTACAACACGAGAAATACAAGGACACGTAACACAGCCAGAACTTCTCTGAGATGAACCACGCCTACCACTTTGCATCTGCTGTTCCAAATCCATCACGTATCCCAACGAAGGTGCCTCCCAAACCAAACCATTCTGTGATTCTGTAATTCCTATCTTATGCCCCAATTCTACATGATTCCAGAGTATTTACAGTTTTGAAGAGGTGGTGATTATTTTTTACATTTTATAACTTTATTATTTTATTAGAGGTATTAAATAGGCAGCTAACACAAGATCCCTGAAAGGCAGGAGAGGTAATTCAGGACAACCAAAACAGTAATCAAGAATAGCCAACACTGCTGATCTATAATAATGTATTCTATATATACAATAATGTTTGAATTATTAATTTTAAGAACAGGGGGAATCAAAGCAGTAGGTGACACTCAGGCATGTTTCTATAGCTTAACAAACTTCTTTTAAGGCTTTAAAGCTTCTCACAAGCATGTAACTTATGCATTTAGGATTTTTCAAGAAAACTTTATACTTAAAAATTGGCAGGTCCATAGTTACATTGTCAAGAAATGGCATCTCAGCCATTTTCCTAAGAAATAAACAGATGATTCTTCTTCCATGCTTGCCAAAAGTAGATTAATTCAGTTGTCACCATTTTAGTTATGTAGCATATAGTCTTAATTAATTACTATTTAAAATCTGTTCTTAAGTTATGAGATTCATCTAAGGTGCAAAACTGAATGATCCAACAAGCTGTGGAAGTATGGAAAAGACACTGGAGACAGATTTCCTACCCTGATTAAAAAATGATAAAGGGGGACAAAAAAATCCATGCTGGCATTTGACGAAAGTGGCCTGAAAGGGTCCATCCCTTAATCCCAGGGATTCCAGTGGATACCCCAGCAGTGGCTCCTGCTGCACCCAGCAGCATCTGGGACAGCACAAGCCTGGGCTCCCTCTGTGGTTCACTCCCCCTGCATTGGTCCAGCAGATCTGCACTACGGCACTGGAGGACACACTCCTGCCAGGTAATTTTGCATCCATTTATTGACAAGTGGCCTCATGAATTTCTCTAAATGCTTTTGATCTGCTGCCACCACTCAAGAGCACAGGTGCTTAGTTATAAACTGCTTTCTGTTACCACAGATACCTAACTCCCATTTCACTGGACTTAAAACACCTTTTTTTATTAATAAAGTAAGAAAAAAAAGGTTTAAAAATGGTTTACAATGCCTTGTATCCACTCCAGTGGCCTTTGATAAATGATCCTCACTTCTTTAATACTGTGCAGGCAATGCTGTTGTGTAATTTAGGATTTTTCCATAAGGGGGGAATGTTCAGTAGGCAGATTCATTCCTGTAGTGAATGACCAGCAGTCATGGTGGGGGGAAGACAGAACAGAACCCACCCCAGCTTACAAGGAGAAATGGCAGACCAGGAAGGGAACGTGCTCTTACAATTTACTCCACAAATCTCTGCTTGGGAAGCTCTGTGGAAGCAGAACCACTGGTAGATAAATTATGTGTAAGTGCAATGCACAGCACAGAAACAGGTTTTTCCACAGGAGTAGGAAATAATTAAGAGAATCAATATTATTACTTTGTAATTTGCTTGATTAATTATGAATCTGCATGGAAAATCCTACTGAATCTTCATTTCAGAATAACTCAAGTAACAATAGTACAAGGACTTGAAAGTCTGTCCTGAATTATGCCCAAGAATCTGGCAGAGAACTTCATACTGCTTTATCTCTGCATGTAAATTATTACAGAATCCTGGAATGATTTGGGTTAGAAGGGACTTAAAGCCCATCCAGTGCCACCCCTGCCATGGGCAGGGACATCTTCCATGATCCCAGGCTGCTCGAAGTCCCAATCTCCAACCTGGCCTTGGACACTGCCAGGGATCCAGGGGCAACCATAGCTTCACCCTGTGCCAGGGCGTCCCCACCCTCCCAGCCAACAATTCCTGCCCAATATCCCATCCATCCCTGCCCTCTGGCACTGGGAAGCCATTCCCCGTGTCCTGTCNAGGCTCCTCCCAGTGCTGCTTCACCAGCTCATCCCCAGGCTATGCTGGTGCCTGGAATTGCCCTGACCTAGGCCCTGCTGAGCTCCATGAGGTCCCCATGGTCCCACCATTCATCCCTGGTCTCCACTTGGACATCAACTCAAGTCCCTGAGTGTGACCACCCAGTCCCATCCGTCACCCACCCACCAAACCCATGGCTCTCTAACTCAGAGACAAGGATGTCATGTCAGTGTCAAATGCCTTGCACAAGACCTGGTAGATGCCGGCAGCTGCACATCCGTCAGCTGCTTATCCATTAAGCTTCTGTATTTACTCTACATTTAGTTCATTATTTGGTCTTCTCCCTCTATGAAATTAGTTGGACTAGGTTATTGTCCATGACATCTTATGGGAAAAAGCATGACTAAACTGTAGGGCAGCTGCACATTATTTATCAGTGGCTAGTTTTAAAATAAAACCTCCTTGGTGGTTTGTACAATACTACAGCTTGGTTTAAACCCCAGGAGTTCAACACATTGTAGAATACTTTAGTGGTAAATAAATACCTACCCAGCTTTGCCATCCTTGTATCTCCCCCCTGTCAAATAGCTTTCCAGTCTGTACTGGTAAGACTCCCTTTTCTCAGGAAGTTGTACTAATAATTTTCCAAAAATATTAGCAGGGGATCCATAGCAACTGTTGATGCAACTCAAATTCGTTAAGAGCGATCCTAGCAACCTTCTGTTAAGAAATACTGTATACAGCCTCCCCCACTTAGCAAAATCCCACAATATGGCAAGAAAGATTTGTATGTCTAAGAATAGCTACCTTACCACATTTTTCAAAATGACTGAGCCATAATGATTTAAATTCTCCCTATCACATTTTCAGCAAGATGTGCCTCTACAACACTATATCAATGCATACTGTTCAGAGTTTTGACTCTTTCTCCTTTTTTAAATCACACTATTAACATCCCCGACATTTTAGAAATAATGTTTATTGATTTTTCTGTTAACACTGCTATAAATTAAGTGATGTAATGGACAGGAATATTGAGGTATTATAAAGAATGTGTCCTCCAGATTCCTAACTCCTGGTTGAAAAAGACTCTGGATTAACTCAGAAATAGTTGCAGTTCTGTGCTGTGATTTCTATAGTTTGGGTTTGCTTGAATACTTCTGATATGACAGAAAGGACATATTAAAACTACCTGCTAAGTATCAAATGACAGAAGAAAAACACCTTGTTTAGATAAAACTGAGAAATTAATGGTTAAGAAAAACCAGATGCAAAATTCCTGATCACTCACTGTTCAGAAACACAGGATACAGTCAGTATCAGAATGGTTTGAATTACTTTATCTGCAGCTAACAGTAAATGGCTAAATCAGGAAAATACTCATTTATTGCTGGCAAATCTAGAACCAAGGTGTCATATATGAAATGTGTCCCATCCCATGGCTGGGAGCACTTTGGTAGCAGAAGTAATTGCATCTGAACAGCATTGGTTAAAAAGGAGGCAAGCCATGTATGGACACACATGCTCCACAGCTTCCACAGTCCTTTGGAATCCTGACTCACTGATTAATTTTTAAGACTATTTCTGCAGGATCTTCAAGTCAACAAGTTTTGTTCTTGTTTAATGGGGTAGTTTTTCAACCCCTGAGCCTCCTGTAATAATGCAATTCGATTTCTATCCTTGGATGTTTGATTTTACATTCCATCATCACTAAGCATTGATTAAGCCTTAGCACATATACTTGATTATGTTTACGACTTTGTTTCCTCAGGAGAAGGTCAGGCTTTGTGACAACATCACTCTGCTAAAACCAAAATTGTTGGTGATGCTACCGACTGTGATCAGCTTCATTCATCAGCTTACAAAATTCTTGTGTTAGTTTGCTTCCACACAGAAAAAAATTAATGGAAGGCATGGATTAGCAGAAGTAACAAGAATCCAGAAAATGGACTTGGGCACCTGTGTTCATAGAATTAATTACATTAATATTCAGCTTCATCATAGTCTTAGAAACACATTTGTCAGAGTGTTGTCTCTCCCCCTGTTGAAGTCCTTCTGCTTTGTCTACACTTTTATAAATATCCATCAGGGCAAACAAATTATGAAGAATCAGTAGTGTCTTTACCCATTTTTTTTTTTCAATCCCTTATTCCACTAGAAGATGCCTGAGACATCAGTGGGTCTCAGTTTACCTCCTAAGAGGTGACTGTATCCATCAATCCAGCATCATTCCACACTGCTGAAAATATCTGGATGTGAAGGCTACTCCAGTGTTCTGGACCTTGATGAAGGCAGTTCAAAACAGTTGCGGAGCCCTCAGCCACAGGAGGATGAAAATTCACACTCTGACAATGCCTATCCCACACCCATCCTAACAAAAAAAGCCTTTCAGTCTTGCATTTCCAGCTCCACAGAGAGGACCCAACCAAGGCCACACAGCCTGAAGTTCTGGCTATAATCACAGAATCACTCTCTGCTGCTTCACATCTCCCACTCATCTTCAGAGCGGTTTCCAAAATGATAGAAGGTCAAATGCAGCCTCTATAGATTAATTCAGTATTAGTTATCCATTTTTTTTCTTTAAATTCGTGGTTCTTACACCATGCATTACCACGTGACAATGTTCACCTTCATATTTGGAAAGTCTTCTTCCCATTTGTCTCATTTCTGTTCTCCACTCTCTGTTCTTTTTTTTTTTTTTTTTAAACTTTTTTCCTGTTCTTGTGAGGTTTTATTCTCTCAATTTGCCTCACCATTTAGCATTTGACCATGGCACTTTTGGGCTGTTGCCTTCTTAACTGGGACATTACACCTGCTCTTAATTACATTTATTACACACAGAAGGCCCAATAAGTCTGAGCAGTTT
Source organism: Nicator chloris (assembly GCA_013400495.1). Taxonomy (NCBI): domain Eukaryota; kingdom Metazoa; phylum Chordata; class Aves; order Passeriformes; family Pycnonotidae; genus Nicator; species Nicator chloris. Next base: position 86,022 of record WAAE01007008.1, read on the forward strand.
AGGCAATGCCACTATGTATTTGTGTGTAACTAATATTTTATAAATAACTAATATAAATATTAGACATCATACATATATGTTTATATGGTATTTAAATTACTCATATAAATAAATAACATTAAAAAGCACCCACCAAGTTACAATTCAGGAGATAGGGCTGCAATATCTGTAATTCCACTTCTGAATCCTCCTAAAAAGAAGCTGAAAGCCACAGTTGGCAACATTTCTAGAAGGCAACAGTAATCCATAAATACTCTTTAATTTTCCTGTCATTGCAGAATTAAGCCACTTCCAGCTCACACAGATCTTACCAGGTGTGCTAAATTGATGTCATTATAAGTCATCAGGAAATACCCACAGAGACCTGTAGCAACATTTGGAAGTTTTGTTAAACAGCTGTGTGTTTTAATTGACTTGTATTATTTAAAACAGCTAAAGCAAGTTATCGCCGGATGTAGAGAAGGGATGACTGAAGACCCCAGGGAGATTTAACTCACAAGAAAGCCAATCACAGGAACTTCATTTGAGCATTTTAAGATTATTACTAGAGGAAGTGCAATTAAATCATCACCATTTATCAATTATCATTATAAAATACTATGCAACCTTATAATGATAATTTATTCATGAGAAGGTAACTAGTTGACTTCTGCTTTTTGCAGTAATCTAGTCAGGAAAAATATTTCACGATCCTTTCTCTGGAAAGGAGCATAACTTTCCACCGTAATCAAAATAACTATAGAAGTCCAAATTTTACCTAAAATTTGCAAATGTCAAATATCTCCACACTTTGCAGCTTGTCTCAGTTCCTGAGATATTTTTTATTATAGATGTATTCCACCACAGAGGCTATACACCAAAATACAGTTGTATTAGAAATGTGCACAGGCCTGCCACCCTCGTTTCATAAAATACACGGGAAAAAAGTACCAAAATGTCAGTAAGCCTTTCTTTTCCTGGTCTGCCAATCATAGTGCAGATCAGCCCTAGTTAAAAGTTAAATAACATGCGTGGACCCTTGATAAGCTCAATTTTTCTTCCCAGTGGTGGAGTGCTTCTAGCATCTAAAATTTGTATATCTTTTGTATTAAAATCCTAAACCTTTTTATTCTGCTGCTCATGTGTGCTGAGTGCTCAAGCCTGATTTGTTGAGTTTGCCCAGTGACTTGCATTACACGATCTGTGTCCCTGCAGGCAAAGCCTAACCCACATAACAAAATGGGTCAGCAGAAAAACAGCAAGGCAAGACAAAACTCCGTATTTCAGTTCAGAGCCCTGATTCATTTGTTGGAGAAAAGCAGGTTTTTTCTTGTAGACCTGACTCTTGCTTTGATCTGATGCTTGTAGGCTAGTTGTCACTACCTTACATAATCTTCATATTTAACAGAAAGTGACATTTTGCAGCTGTTAACTTTGCTTATTTCCCCACAATGTTCTTCCTGTTTTTGTCACTGCACCTACAGTTAGCTGGACCACCTCTGGAGAATGTCCCAGAATCAGATTCATCACTCCACATATTTTGCCAACCAAAACTCCTGTTTTGCAGGAATTTGTGTGTGTGTATCCCCCACACACCTCCAGTTATTAGATGCAGGACAGTTTTTATGTTACTGTCCCTTAAGAAGCAAAAATAATCCCCGTGTGGGAGTGACCTGATTTTCCTTTTGGCTTTCACAACTCTGATTTCACATATTCCAAACATCCCATTTATGCTTTATTCTCAGTAGCGATGCATTATTACAGTATGTTATTAAAACCCAATTTCCTCATCTTCATTCACAGACAAGCCAGGTAACTAATGCTTCATGTGAAAAGTGTGTATTATAAGAACCTGCCAGCTCACAACTGGAATTCAGGCATGCACAGCAATCACCAGAACACCCATGGCTTGGTAGGTTCTCAAGAAGCTGTTATAAGATAAATAATAAGACTGTGGCTGAAAACACAAGAATGCTGCTCGTGTTCCCATGGTGGAGCACCATCTACGAACAGGCATCATGTAATTAAACTGTGTTATTTGAATTAAGGGAGCACCTGTAGGACCCAGTGGACGTTACACCCTTGTCACGCTGCTGTGGCGAGAGACCTGAGTGCCTGGAAACAGCTAAAGTCAAAACAACAAGGAAGGGAAGGGGAGAGAGAGGACACATTGGTATCTTGGTCTGATGGGAAAAGAACTCACACCTGGAGAGTCTCAATTCTTTGCCAGATTTGTTCATGAGACCTGGAGCAAAGGGAAGACACCAGAGCAACCAGCTCAGCTCTGAGCCATGTGGCACTTTTAGACAGCACCAACTTATTTTTGGATACGAAACCAATTTTACCCTGTTCAATTCTGAAGATTGCAAGTCCATTTAAAACTGAAAATTACACGAAGTCTTTTTTGGTAATTTGATTACCAGACAATCCGTGAAATGTTACACTGATATGTTTTACTTAGATAAATAAGTCTGCTTTTGTATTTACCCAAATTCAAGACTACTCAGAAACTGACTGAATTTCTGAAGACTGGCTTTGGAAAAGTATTTTAAATGTGAGATACTGTCAAAGCAAGACTTAAATGGTGAACACTTACATATCCTTCAAAATCCAGGACTGAAATTATTGCTGGCAAATGGTTCAGCATGACAGGATATAGACATATATATTTTTTATTTGTTTCAATTTCTTTTTCCTTTTGTCCAAGAGAGGAATAAGGCCACTGAGGATCCAGGCATATATTGCATTCCCCAATTTTGTGAAGGACCAGAGGATTCTCACCTGCTGTGTAATAGTGTCCCAGGGCCCCTCCTGCAGACGAGCCTGGTAGGATGCATGAACACTTCTCCAAATTTCATCCAGAGTTAAAGGCCTTCCATCTGGGGGAAGAAACAACCACCTTCAGCCAAAGCTCTTAAGCATGCTCTATCTTTAATACAGAACAGCAAAATTAAAACTGAAAACTGTTCAAATCCTGACTGAAGGTGCATACAGAACTACCCTAGGCTCCCTGATCAGTTTTCTTCTCTGTCACCTGAGAGTGAACAATAAAATCATGCTGATTGTAAGGTGTGAAGTGTAACTAGTTTTGTAAAATGAAGTTTTGATAAGGTGGATTTAAAACCACTACATGACATCATGAAGAGTCGCCTACTGTAAACATATGCAACTCATAGTGGGAGAGTGGAGAAAATCTAAGCAACAAAATTCTGCAGATAAAAGTTGACTGCATTTTGGTGTGTCCACAATGTTTTCTTGAGCTGCATTTATATAGCATTGTTGTTGCATCAGGTTTTTAGCTCTGATGCTAGAATAACGCCAAGATATTAGTGTCAATCACGTAGAAAATAAGCGTGTCTATTTTTAATTAATATTTGTTTATGGCAAACAGTATTTCGATAGACTTTCAACAAGTAGCTTCATCTTGGCATTTATCAGGTGTCAGAAACGATAATCCTCTGATAATCAGTTTTATTCTACTGACATTTGTATGTCTGTAAAATGAAAAAGATTTATTCACACAATTAACATTTGAATGCCATGTTTAGACATGAGTTCAAACCAGCTGCCTACAGCCTCTATTTTATTTTCTGCACACATTTACAAAAAAGCCCAAAGTTCTGAACTTATATAAGCACCATATAGCAGAATCATGTGGCAAATGAAGTATCTGAGGGGGTAACAGCATATTAATCAGCTTTTCCATGCTATCCTTACGAAGGTGAGACTTGTTAGACCACTACATCCAGTGTCTTGTGATGACAGGTACCAGATCTCTGCTGGAGACAGTCTAACATTCACAAAGAAATTGCTACAACAGCATAAATTTATTTTAGAAGGATGTATTTACACTCAGGTCACCTGTGTGCAGGTGATATGAAATGCCATGCATACCTGCAATTTTGTTCTCAACAGAGGAAGTCCAAGTATAAAATAACACACGTTCTCGTGCAATATCTGATTTGCCACTCTAGACTGTGCTCTATACACCTTTCTCTCAGAATTTTTGTAACACTGAGCAGATTCATGTACACATGGAATGGATTACTCTGACTCTGTTAATCCCATTTTTAGAAATGATCAGAACTTATTGAAACATTTACCATGTTACAGTTAAAAATGAATTTTGTCTTTACCACGTGGTCAATTAATTCTATTCATGACCTCCCAGACTTGCTCTAAACACAGATCTGTATTCTTTGGGCACTCTTATCCCCTTTTTCCAGCATTCTCACATGTTTAGCAGCCCTGTTACACATTCTTGCAACCCACTGAGACCTCAGACATCCAGCTGGTCTGACAGAGGAGTCAGTAATTGTTGCTGCTGGCAACAAGGGCCCACTGTGGCACCTGCTGAGCCAAGCAGCCTCTTGCCTTCATGCCTCTTTTTTTCCCTGGGATGGAGCTGACCTGGGAAGTTCAGCCAGAATAAGAACGAAACAGCAGCACCAAGCCAAGAGAAGTGGCAGGAGAGGAAGGTGAAAGCTCCAGATTCACCCATCCATGCATTTATTTAGTCACCATCCACCCACAAGGACACACAGCTTGCTGTATGTCCCAAGGCTTATCCCAAGTCCAGCTGAGATAGTTTTAGTATTTAAACTGTTTAGACTACAACAAACTTTTCTGAGAAAAGCTTCTTGATTGCCCAGCTGGGGTTAACTCAATCATGTCACCACAGGTAAGAAATAGTTAAAAGGCAGAATACTGAGTGCCCTCTCACAGCAGCAAGGTGAGGCTGTAAGACCGCACAGGAGCTGCAGTTCTCAGATGGACCTTAATTTCTGCAAAGAGCAGAAATTCTTTAGGCAGACAAAATTCCATATTATCAGAGAAGATTTTCAGGCTTCCCTGAAAAGTTGCTGTAATTTATTTTCTTCATGATTAGTGAGGGCTTTTAGCAATTTCAGAGATTCCCAATTAAAAGCTTTTAACAATTTCTAAAATTTTCAATTAAAGGTTATTTAACACTTTGGGTGAAACAGTGCACAAATTGTTTTGAGGCTTTATTCTGATGTATGTTGTAAAGAAACAATCTTAAGAAACCACTGCCAAAAGAGACAAAAAACCACTCATACAGCTTAAGAGAATATATGATCATAGAAATTAATCAATTTCAGTTATGTCCAAAGCCACAAAACCAGTTCTTACAGGATATGGTCTTTAGAGCAGCTGTGTGTCTGAGAAAGGACGTGGTGTTACACGTTTTTGAGCTCAGGAAGTACATCTGTATTCTGGAAAGCACTTCAGTCAGACCCAGTGTGGTTGTGAATACAGAAAGTTGTGCCTTCAGGGTTGTAGGAAGTTTCCCTATCTCAGAAGCTCCCTCTCTCTAACCACTGATTAGTATGGTTTTTATTGGCAGGGATTTAGCTGTCGCTGAGTTGAGAGAGTATTTTGAGCAGGTCAGCCTGAAAACCTCATTCCTTTTCTCTTCTCTAGAGGACTGAGGGTGCAGTCCTTGTTGACTCCCATTAGTCCTGTTCTTTCTTTTCAGTGTTTAGCCAGCTTTTGTGCTGCTTCCTCTGCCTTTGCGGGCGAGCCATTATTATCTCCACAGACGGGGTGATTCCTGAATGGTGCCTGTGCTCACCTGTGTTGCTGATACCTCACTGTGGGTTTTCTAATGTATGGTAAGAGGGTTCTGAATACCTGGCTTCAGATGGGGATGATGCAGGAAAAGACCGAAGCTCCTTGCCATCTTAAAGACTAGGAAAAGAGGAAAATACTCTGCTGATTAAAGAAAGCTTACTGGACCTAGCTCAGCCCATCTGGCTGATGCCAGCATTGAAGGGGAAGGATAATTGCCTATACCATCTGTCTCCAAGAGGGCTAATTGCTGACATCAGATATCAGCAGGGGTTCATGCATTTCTTCAACTACCTATTTGGTAGTCTCAGAAGCCAGGGAAAGAAAGAAGGGCTCGGTATGGCAGGCACAGGGCTGATTTTGCAGAAATTAGCCTCTCCCCAGAGCTCCTGACACTTGACTGTGACTTCAGCAGGTCTGAAATTAGGAATATATGCCACGTGGAAACTATCATGAGGCAGTGAAAAATGTTTCTTATGTATATACGTATGGCCTAAAAATATCTTCTTGTACCCTGTCATGTTCCCAAACACCTTTCCAGACAGTCTCATCATGCTTAATCACTATTTTCAACTGAAGTATTTGTCCTTGCACAGAACAAGATCTTCCCTGAAAATCCATCCCAAGACTACGAAACAGTTTAGATGTCCCTCAAAATGTTTTAGTTCTGTTGCAATCAAAATTTCAAACCTTCTCTTACACCACATTACATTGCAAACTTTATCTCACAAACAACAAAAGAAGGTCTAAAGATGAGTTCAAGAAAGTAAGTTATTTCATCCAATTTAGACAGCAGCAAGAAGGATACAATGCAACTTTTTCCGTTCTGCAGGAAGAAGTGATCTGTAATGCTTGAACATAACAGAGAGGAGTGAAAACTGGATATCTTCCCTGGCACAAGCTCCTGAGGATGCAAACCAAGCTGGAGATCACAGGAAAATCCCCCCAGCAACTCTATGGGGAGCCTTCTTCCTAGGAGGGACTAAGAGACCAGGCAAATGGAAGCTGGACTCACATGCAGCAGGAGAAAGGCAGGATTTCATTGATTTCATCATTCTAAAGAAGTTTGTAAAGCATCTGTTGGAGTGCAGATTTGCAGCCTGGAGGACAGGCTGGTATCAGCTGCTGTTATAGAAAGGGAGGAAGTGAATACTGCAAAAATCCTCAGCCAGGTTGAACAGAAGAATTATTGTTTCCCAGGTGTGATGGGCATTGCAGACACTGCTAAGGAGGAAGCAGAGCTCTTAATTCCAGCTCTGTGCCCTGTGCTGGAGAAGCAAGATGGGGCAGGGCTCTGGAACCACTGGAAGGATTACAGCTCACCTCTTCCTCCCGCAGCCAGCTCTAATTAGCACGGGCATCAGTGTGGACAGGATCCCAGGTGAACCAGGAACAGCTCACAGGAGACTTGTGAGGAACCCCTCCTGTTACCAAGGGATTCAGACTGGGAAATTGAGGTAAGTCTTCAGGAGATTGTTCCTTGATTAGTGCCGTTGAGGAATGCAGTGGGTATTGCTGATTGTCTGACAAAGTGAGGAGCCCATCATATGGACTATTACCTCAAAAGAAAAAAACTCAGGGCATTTCCCAGAGTTTTCCTCACAGCAGATTTGGGACAAGACAAAGGATACTCTGCTCAGGTATCTCGAGTGATTGTGAGCACATGTCAACTGTACATTTCCAAAAATCCTACTTTGGGACCTTCAGACAGCACAGCACAGGCAGACCAACAATGTGCAGGGAAGACAGAATTCCTTATTTTCAAAAGTAAGCTGTCCATAATTAAAATCAGAGAATACCAGCTGGTAACACTGTAGGAAATACACTTACTGCCAGCATTTTGTATCCTGCTCCCTTCAAGAGTCAGATATTGTTATAATTTAAAAGACAATGTAAAATGCTGAAGAGAACCCAGGTGACCTTCAGAAGCATCTAAAAAAAGCCCTTGATTTCCATTGTGAAAGGTTCCCAAGGAGTGTTTTAAAAGATAATTGTACTTGTAGGAACAATTACAGTTCTGTACTGCAAGGGGAGCTGTTGGCACGTAATACCATGATTGTGCATTAGATCATCCACTGGCTCCTGTAATATCCAATTCCAGCTATAAGGAGTCATGTTTCAACACCTCCGATTCCCTGGTGCTGACAAGCTAAACAACTTGTTTTGTCTCTGTGAGCTCTTCTCTGGTGATTAACTGCTTATGGTGAATACTAATTATATGGAAGTACAGTAGACTAGAGATACTGTCCTACTTCCTCTACCTGCAGCCTCTCCGTCCTCTTCTGTAGAGACACTGCACTATAAATTCAGCAAAAATCCAGAAGATGACATTTTTCAGGACCACAAACGGGTTAGAATAGGCTAACTCGTCTCTCACAGCAGAACTACCTTTATCTTCCTGTCTGCACAATAAGTTCAAAGGCAAAACACTGCACATTTGTAAATGCCTATAATAATGCTAGAAATAAATTTACAACAGGATGTGTGCAAATGAGTTTTCTTGGTGGTAAAGGCAATGTCCCCAGTTCCCCATGTCCCACTCTGAAAATTTACCCCAAACTATCCATTCCTGAAACTGCACCTCAGAATAAAATCTTTCCACCAGGGAGCCTACAAGAATCTGTTCTTCAATTTTGAATCTGAAGTGCTTTTTGAAACGCTAACACTGCAAAATTAGAAACCATTAAACAATATAAGGCAGAGAGTGATTAAATCTACCAAACACATTCAAAGCAGCTTAAGCTACTTTTTAATTAAAAAGGAAAAGATATCACTGGCAACATTCAGACATCTTTATCTAGATAAAGTTAAGATATTATTCAAAACACAAAAGATGCTGATCATAGAATTGTTGAGCTTGGAAAAGAGCTCTAAAATTATCAAGTCCAAGCCTTAACCCAACGCAGCCATGCTCACTACCAAATGATGTCCCCAAGTGTCACAAGCTGGTCCTGCTGGCCACACCACTGCAGGCACAAGCCAGGTGCCACTGGAGCACAGGTACACAGGCTTGGGGCAGTGAGGAACAGAGCACAGCCAATGCTGCAGTGTGATCACTCTGTGCCTGCTGATTAAATGAGTGACACCAACAGCGGTCTTCGTGGGAGGCTAAGTGTTCCTCCTTCCTCCCCTGACAGGATGGGGGCTGAAATCACAGTGGCTACAGCCACGGAGCAGTGGGTAACAAGATGTATATAGCAGGGACAAGACAGGGTCAGACTGTTTCAAGAGTCAGTTTCAATACAAAAAAAAAGTCAATATCGTATTGGTATTATTTTATTTTCCCTTAAGCAGCAAATTTAAACAGAAAACAGTATACATTTTAAAGGACACATTTAGACCCTAGCCTTGTGGCTCAAGCACTGTGGTTATGCCCACTGATCGCAAGGCCCAATTTAAACCTACAGCACTAAGTTTTTGTAGTCATTTCAAGAAAAGAACAAGAAAAATGACCAGCAGTTTCAGTCAACTACAGGCAAGATGCCAGGAGCCAAAGATCAGCCTCACTCAGTCTGAGATGATATCATCTCCTCCATGGTCCTAGAGCTCTGAGTCCAGAGCATTGAAAAATTCACTGGTGGCAGCCTCATCTCTTTGTTTCTTGTTACATCTCTTCCTCAACTTAATACAAAATTTTCAACATTTACTGCACCCAACACATTGAGGCTGTGCTGGCCTTACCCAAAAAGCATGCTCTGAAATACAGCACAGGCACTTGGTAGCTGCTGGAGTACAGGACGTGGTACTCGTAGCGAACCACTTCTTCTGTGCTGCAAACCCCAGCGGCCTCAGAGTCATCCAAGGGCTCCTGCAACGACACACGTGACCACAGCAACACATCAACCTCTGCATTTGTACCCAGGGAAATTGTCATGAGTTCAGTAAAAGCACAGAACAGAAATAATGACAACCACCCCTTTCACAGCACTACTCATGCAAACTCCCAAGGGAAGTTTTCAATGCTAGCAAGAAAATCAGAGAAGTCTAAAACCTACAAAGACATCTTACACAACTATTTGCAAGCCTTTCCAGAACTGAGATTTTTCTAAGCTGCACCAAGGCTCTCTCTAAAATCTTCATGGCACAGTAACTGGCACAATAAGGGGACTACAGCTGTACCTCTCCTCGTTACATTCAGTATAGACCATTTTAGAAGTGTATCCTTAAATAATCCAGTTTTGCTTGCCAAAAGACAAATCAAATGTATCCACTAGAAAGCCTCTGATCTACTTTCTTTAAAGGCTTTTTGCCAGGAGTTGCTTTTTCTAATAATATAAAATATATCCCATAATGTAATTATAATAATAACATAAAATGTAACAATAAAACTGAGAGGGTTTTTTTCACTGTTAGTGTATGTTCCAGGTGTAAAGTACTAAAGTTTATGGCAGATTTGAAACAAATCAAAATGGATGAAACTAACTGCATTGAGATACACCCCAGCTGCAGCACAAATTTCACAACATTTCAAATTAATATTCCAACAGTGCTAAGCACCCAGTTGTTTGGACATTTCTAAAAGCCGTCATAACTCAATGTCTCTGAAAATGGAACCATTAAATTAATAATGCCATTAAGATTAAACATAAGAACAAACTTTCCAAGAAGACACTCTGGGTGTGGACTTGTTCAGTGCTCAAATCCCCAAATGTACATGCATGAACTAAGCAACCATAATGCCCCACAGGTTGGGTGTGCATTTCATGAGTTGGATATTGCCAAGCAACCCTGAATATTGGCTTATGGTATCTGTCCAAGCAAAACAGAAAAAGACTGAGCAGAAAAGAAGAACCAGCATCCTCTGTACACTATGTTCATACAACACACCAGAAATTTAAAGCCACTTTGCATTTTTATCTCACATCCTTAATCAAGTCAGCAATGGATGAATCAATATATGACGAAATATAAAAACTGATAAACTTTAACAGTAATGACACCCAAGATATTTTCAGGTTTTTTTTCCTGATGTGACTTTCCCCAAATTTGGTGTAGTAGACACCCAGATGCTGCTGAGGCAGAGGCACAGAAGTTCACAAACGAAAGCCCAGACTGTGGGAATCTGCAGACCAAGGAACTGCCCATACATTTTAGGACATGAAGTGAGAAGATCACAGATGGCCATGGAGCAGAGGTTTCCTGGTAAATCCTTGATGTCTGCAGGAAAATGGGTGATTTTTGCTTACGGGGAAACAAGTGCCTAAAGCACTGAATGGGAATGTTTGAAAACATGCTCTCTGGGTTAAAGTAGTTTTAAAAACTGTATGTGAAGAGATCCTAAAGTCAACCTGACAGAAGGACAGTGATGACTGTTGTTCCTGATGTCACAGGCCAGATAAAGACAGGTATGATATGCCCAGTTTCCACATACATGAGTGACAGACCAAGAAGGGGAGTTCTTTTCCTCCTTACACAAGTCATACCCAGTGGTTATATGTAAAATACAGGTTAAAAAAGAAAAAAAAAAAAAAAAAACCAACCAAAACAAGAAAAAAGTAAATTTCTTCTCTATAAAACGCTGGACCTTCTTTAAAATGTATTAATGCTTCCATAAAAATAGCAAAAGAGACTGTCAGCAGCCTGTGGGAAAAGAATACAAAAAAACCCAGCTACAGACTGCTTTTCATGTGTGTAGGGCTGGGGAAGAGCAAGAGTCTGTGCTCAGAACTGAGCCTACACGGTGCTTCTCAGACATTAATGTTTCATCAGATACCATGGCCTTGCCTCCTACTTAGTCACCAGCTTACCCTGCCCTGAAAGATACTTCTGGAAATGGCAAGACTACCTGTTCCTGAGTTAAATACCACTGTTCTAGGAAAAAGACTGTCTGCATACACTGCATTCTGTATATAATGGTAAAATGACTAATTTGTGACTATTTTAGACCTGCACAAAAGCAAATAGCTGAGTCCTTCTCAGGGCTACTCTAATCTCCCTTCCTCTCAGTAAACAGCAATTTCATGTTTTCTGATTTTAAAAGACACATCATTGATGTGCAATCGTGCTCTTTATAGTCTCTGCAAGTATAGCCCACAGTATTTTTGCAAGGAAAGTACATTTTGTAGCCTACAAGTTTTGATGGTATCTCTGTAGCTGATGAGATGAACTTTGCTGATGAGATGAATAAAATGAGCACAGTCATTTTAGGTGATCTTTGAAACATCTAAAAATCTACAAATGGCTAACTAGAAACCAAGAAGCCTTAGACAGTTTTATATCAGCCCACAAGACTACATTTTTACTCTTTAACTAGCTACTGATAAAGCCATAAATACAAAACACCGGTGTCACTTATTTTAAAAAAGCAAAACTGACACTTTATTTTTACATATATCATGATAGCCTATTTTAACTCTTTCTTTGAATAATTGTTCTAGTTTCCTTTACCTATTTACATGGTTGTTCTGACTCTTTTTAAGTTAATGCTGAATTTTAGTTACTGTACTAGACAACACTGAAATCAAATTTAAATTTGGATGGTTTTGTAACTGCTGCAAAACATTCACATGTGTACAGACACCACAAAACAAAAGATAAAACAAAAATATCAGCCTTAAAAAAATTCATACACAACCCTAACCAAAAGAGGCATGTTAACCAAACTGCAATAATTAAAAATTATATAAAGAAACTTGTTCCTCAAATTTTTTGTTTCTGATTTTCAAATTTACTTGCATGCCTGCCATGCTTCAAGTTAAAAATGTGAATCTAGGACTGACTGGCTGTTTCCTAAACAAACTGGGAAGCTGTCATCAGGAAGCATCTGCTCCTCCATTGCTCTCAGGTAAAATCACTCCTGTGCTATCATAATGGACTATTGAGCAGATGTTTAAAACCAATGTATGTATTAGAAAAAAGATAAGCAACAACTACCTAATTAATTACATTTTACATATTACATCATAAATGAATTACCAGTGATTTTAGTTGATACAAAATTGTCCTCAACCCTTAAGTATCCCCAAAACAAATTAAGTCGATTTGTTCCTTTTAAAATGCTAAATTATTTAAATCAATAGATAAGGAACACTGCCAGGTGTCATTCTGAAGGCAAAATAACATATTTGTACTATTTCTATTCCTCTTGATGAGGAAGGCAAGTTTAAAACCTGTGGTAATAAGTTAATTTGACAGCAGGAGAGAGTTAATTGTGGTTTGGGGTAGTTTAGTGGCACCAGGGCAGCAGGGAGGTGTGGGTTAAGGTGGCATTGGAGGGAGACCATGAAGGAGAGGCAAGGCAGACAAGGTAAACTGGGAAGGTGACAGAATCACCTAAAAAAATGGGTTTCCCTATTGACACCAAACGTTTTCCTATCTCCATCTCACCTGCAGAGGCACACTGAGCCAGACTTTCTTGCTCAGCCTAAATTCCCTTTGAAATTAAGAAGCAGGCCCCCTTTTGGGGGAAAAGCTAATAAAAGTGGTGCAAATAAACATTTCTCCTGGATGTCCAAACCCTATTGCCTTTCTCCCAATTCCCATGTTCCTCATCTCCTTTCTTGCTGCCTTGGCCTCTCTTTACTCCTGCCTTGTCCAGGCTTCTGGGAGATGCTCCTGCAGGAACATGGCAGGACTGGGAAGAGGTGACACAGGCACAGGTACTGGTAATGCTACTTTCAGTGTGAGGAGAGGAAAAAGGAAATGCAACCCAGGTTAGTAAGGAAATTTGCCCTCATTGCTTGGAATGCATTTACATCTAATTTCATTTTAGCCTCTAAAGTTGAAAACATACTGCTGAAAATGTTGAAAACTCTTCCTCTGTCTTCAGAGGTGCAGAGCCACCATTGAAACACAAGAACTTTCAGGAGCAGCTCTTTCAACACTTTTGCCCTGGCAAACAGGGACATTTGAGCGTGGAAACTGAATGGTGGGCAGCGTTCATCAGGGAGAATTAAAGCAGAGGCTGATGAGCAGGGCGTGGCTGTGTAGTGAGATCATATCTCTGTTCTCCTTCCAGGTGTTCTTCAAAGCATTCAGACCGTGCCCCATGTTCTTGCTGCAACCCCTGTGGGTCCAGTCTCTGCACGACATTTTCCTGCAGGTTTTGGTCCCTCCGTGCAGGATCTCGACTCATCCCCCAGCCAGGCACAGCCCTGAGACCTCCAGACCTTATGCTGCCTTTGCTGCCGTCACTGACCACGCTGTGTGGGGTCACAGCAGTCAGCAAGGTGACCCTGTCACAGGAGGGGGAGACTGAATGCATTTACTGAATGTCACTGTTTTTCATCACTACTAAATATTCACACTGTGCTCAAATTTACAGGCTCTAAACAAAAGTAGCTCTACCACAGCCTGAAAAAATGCAGACATCTCCCTGAAGAATTTCAGTGCAATATCAATGTTGTACAAAACCCTTTACCACCAGTTGCAGCATTTTGATGCACATTGATAAACTGCTCTCTTATGTGAAGAACACATGGGGAATCCAACTACCTCCAGGTGCCTTCTAGTGCTGACATCAGTAGTGACAGATGAGGAAAACACAAGGATAAGAGAAGTGGTCTGAAGCATAACGAAGTTATCTTATGGATTTATTTTCTGTGTACAGCTACAAAATCCTCCCCACCGTCTTGGACTTCTTACAATTTAGTCAACCAAGTGAAGAACCTGGCTAAAGACTCAATAACAGAGAAGGAAAGTGGCTCTTAAATCATTTGGTGATGCCTGAAATACCACGCGCAACGAGCTTTCTTTTGCAAGACACAGCTGCCCTTAGAAGCCACTATGTCACCAGTGGAGTCAAGATAAACAGGTAGTGGTGGATCCCTGAAATATGTCATTTTCCAAAGGAAAATCTGAATGAACTCAGCACCCTGGCCATGACACTATGAAAGTATCCAGTCATTTTCAAAATAACTACTTCCCCAAAAAAGTCTGCCCTCCCCCAAGCCTTCTGTTACTCATGACAAACCAAAACACCAAAATCAGGACTTCCATCCCAAAAATACATGGCACATAAAACTGCAGTAGTTCCTCATGCATGAATAATCATTTCTAACAGCTGGAAATTAGGTTTGTCTTTTGATTGCTTCAAAACCGCTATCACAAGTGAAAGCAAAGCCTTTTCAAGCAAAAGAAGCAACAGACCGTGAAAACAGAACAGTTGTGAATTTTGTCTTCATATAAAGGTGGAGAATTGTTACAAAATCACTCCTCATCCTTCATAAGTTGTCACATATAAAATGCAGAATTTGGTGGCTTTTCTCCTCCCACAGAAGAAAGATTTTCTCTTGTTTTAATGTAGAGGCTACAGGGCTGTCTACACAGGGCTGGAATACAGGCATGGTGTTAGGAAACCTATTCTGGTGGGAATGACAGGAATCTGGGAAATGAGGCAAAGAAATCCAAGGAGACAGAGGGACACAGCTCATCTGCTGAGGGAAGATGGACCAATGCAAACTCCTAAAAGGAAGGTCCCCCTGAAGCCATGGACACAGACCTTACAGAGGATCAGAGCAGCCCCACCTGGAACCACTTCCACTGCCTCCTACCAATGTTCTATGTCAACATTATTCCTCAGACTGAGGAATTTACAGTAGTTTTCTTTCCATGGAAGTATGGTGGGATAAGAAGTCAGAGATGGTGGTGCCTGTACCCACTCATTTTTGCCATCTGCCTTTCAGTAACAATCACAGAATCCCAGGATCACTGAGGTTGGAAAATCCCTCTCAGACACTGAGTCCAAGCTGTGCCCTATCCCCACTCTGTCTCCAGCCCAGAGTTTCCAGTGCCACCTCCAGGGATAGGGACTCTAAACCACTCTGGGCAGCCCCTGCCAAGGCCTGACCACCCTTTCCATGGGGAAATTCCTGCTGGTGTCCAACCTGACTCTCCCCTGGCCCAGCCTGAGGCCATTCCCTCTCTCCCTGTCCCTGTTCCCTGGGAGCAGAGCTCAATCCCCCCCAGACTGACCCCTCCTGTCAGGGAGTTGTGCAGAGTCACAAGGTCCCCCCGAGCCTCCTTTCAAAGGGTTTTCCCATCATTTTGGTCATTATCTTCCATTTGCACAAATTGGAGTAAGCTACTGCTTTGAGGTTAAGTACTATTTCACAAGATTATTGCTTCTTTAGAACTGAAGTGCTTCCAGGACTGGGCTCTGTGCTTTACAACAGGCAAAAAAAGGAAAAAAAAAATTGCTACACTAGAAGACAACAGTAGCAGTTCAGATGTATTTTAGGTCAGCTTTATTTTTTTAGAACAAAGATTATTATTTCTGCTTTGTGAATCACAGCAGCAACCCAGTTTTGGCCACGCTTAATTCAACAGGGAGACTGACAGCAAATGCCTACAAACCTTTAGTTTTTAGAAGACAAACTCAAATCCTCATTAATTTCTCAGATGAGAAACTGTATGAAAACGATGCCAATACTGACAGACAGTGTTTAACAGTAATTCTGGTGAAAAAGTTACAGACAGAAATGCTCAAATTATCACAAAATCTGGCACTGTAAAAACAAGGAATTTGAAATTAAGGGTTGCAATTAGAAGTGGCTGCACTGGTGCCCACCCAGGACACTCCAAGGGAACAGCTGTGACACTAGGACAGTGACTTACTACAAGAAATAGAATAGTTGGATGCTGCCCACATGAAAAAGGAAATGGCATCTGATTAAGTTAATATCTGACAAAATAATACATCTTGGAAGTTACCTGAGATGCTAACCTAAGCTTGGCCATAGACTGTATTAGATAAGCACAACCATTAGAAACAATAATCATAAACAATGTGGCTTAATTACAATTGGCGTATTTGGATGTAAGAGATTCAGTCCTATTAACTATTTGTTAGGGCTAAAGCACGTGTGTTATTATCTTATTAAGAAAACAGGAAGATGATACTAAATTATAATGATCTATTTCACATATAAAATAGTCTGAATTCAAAACTCTCAGCTATCACTAGAAGTAATTATGAAATTACTTTAAATAGTTGTGAATAGTTGATTTTACTCCTAAAATCTCCAAAAGAAAACCTGAATTTGTTCCTACACTTAGTCAAAAAATGATAGCATGTTAGGATCCACTGATTGTTTGCATTTGGAAATACCCAAGTATAATAACTAAATTTTTTAATGGGACAGAGGCAGACCCTATGAAGTCAAGTATGTTCAGTTTTTGCCCATTCTGAAAAGTTGTTTATTATATTCATAGAAGATACAATACAGATGCACTTACCTTCAACTCTAGAATCACTGTTACAAAGGAAATGCAAAGCTCTGAACTCAGACTGGGGCAAGTCAAAAGCCCTTAAGTTCATTTTCAAACAAAATACTCTGTAAGGGTATTCTAAACAGTAGCAAACACAAAGTTATCAAATGTCACTGATCACAAACACACCAGTATATTGGAGACATTCATAGTGGCTGCAGAGAAGTACTGAATTACTTCCTTCATTAGTCTGATCTCAAAGGAAAACTGCCATGGAATGTTACATGGTATTTTCCATTTCCAGAAATGTGGTACATAGTAAGTCTTGATGCAAACTTAACCACTTGGAATTTGCTTTGCAATTCTTTAAAGCCCAGAAGAAAATCTGCGTGAATTACTGACAATGTTTTTGTCTGGAATGACTCTTCTATCAGTCTCCATTCAAACTGTGTTTTATTCGATGAGAAAGCTTGGTACAGAATTAAGAATACCCAAATATTTCCAGTGCTGGATGTGGTGGAAAACATGGGGTCAACAACACCCACAGACACAATGACCAGACAACACCACCATGGAAAAAGGGTTAAAAACACCAAGAAATGGTACAGATGTACACAACTGCATTTGGCCAAGCTCATGGATTCTTACAAAAAAAATACTATACATCTGAAAAATCAGCATAATGACTGAACTGTTAAATAAATTAATCTAATTTCAAGGAATTATTCTTGTAATTGAATTGCTCGGAACTAGGTGGAGGGACCTCAAGAAACTGTTCTGTATACAACTGTTCAATAACCATATGAAATTTTCCCCTCAAACTTTATAAATAACCTACATAAAATACTTTAAGCAATTAGGAAGTTGTTCCAAAAAATGTTCAAACTCATTATGCCGCAGGATGGGAAACAAGAAGCAACGGAAGAGTCACTAATTGTGCACGTGTGCAGAGAAAGAGCCAGAATGTTGCTCTGACTGTTGGGACATTTTATCTGCTCTCATTTCCCTCAAAAGCTGCTCTATAATTTATTCCTTCAATTTGACTACGGTATCTCAGGGGTTATTCCATATATTTATCCCTATTTGCAACTAACCGAAGTCATAGCTAAGACAATGAAGGACAGACTTGGTTAAATTCCTCTTGCATCTCAAAACTGAGATATTCCAAGTGTCCTGAAGGCATTCAATTCCAAAACAGGAAGCCAGAGGAGAGTACTCAGCAATTCTAATCATGTGCAGATCTCTTGGAAAGTATTTTCCTAAACATTTACTGAAAGAACCTTTTATTGTACTGCGTGATGCTGCTAGTACCCCAAACAGGGTCCCACACCAAGATATTTGCTACTAAAATTGTCTCTGGTTATCTAAAGGAACCAATCTGGAGATAACCAAGACTATGCTTCCCTAAATATTAAACTTCAGACAAGTGCAAAACCAGGGAAATTGGGGAAGAAAAAGTAACTAAAAATACGTTAATGTATTTTTAACATCCCATACAATGGCTTCATTCATAAGGCAGAGACAACAAACGGTAGTGTTGCACCAAAATCAAAGACAAGTTAATTGATTTTTTCTTAATTTCAGTTTTTAAGCTTCTCTAACCCAACTGCAATCCCTGAAGGAGTAATTTTAGAATGAAGGCCTAGTGTCCATATGATATTTCAAACAGTACTGCTGAGGTCCCTATTCCATCGTGTTTCAGGTAATAGAAGAGTTTCTGACTTAGGTGAGTCTCGAAGTAACACATGAGTGGATCAGGAATTAATGACTGAGAAACCAGCTCCCAGGGTCTTTCATAAGCTGAATTCAAGAGGACTCCACCCAATTTACAGAAAAAAGGCTAATGATGCCTTTTTATATCAATTTGCCTGTTCTCACAAACATCTACACATCTATGCACAGCGTGAGTACAGGTATGTCCAACTCTTTTTTTACAGCAGACTTCTTTCCCAGAGGACTGTACTTTGGATTTTGTAGAATCATGGAATTATTTAGGCTGGCAAAGACCTCTAAGACCATCAAGTCCAGATGTCAATAGGCATCCACACAAAACTGACCTCTCTCAATAAAAAGACACGATGGTCATTCATATTCACAGGATCCTGGTATAGCTAGGGTTTTAAACCAGGAAAAGTGTTGTGAGAGATTTGCCTGTTACTCAAACAGAGAATAAAAGCACAGATAAAGAAATAGCAAAATATAAATAAAATTAAAAAAAAAAACCTGCAGGAAATTATGTTTCTAGTATTTTTGGATGCAATATTGGTATTATTCCTTCACCTAAATTTCCTGAATTAATAAACAAGAATATTTTTATGTGCATTAACAAAGTTCTAAAATGATTATAGGATAACTGCTTGCATAAAATAAATCTGACTCAATGACTACAATTATATACAAGTAAAAATACATTTGAAAAGGTGCATACATGATATAAAGTTTGACTGTTGGGTCTTGCTCAATCTCTCAAAAACAACCAACTGCAAGACCAAGTCAAGTGGGAATCTCATCTGCCATCAGACTGGCAGAGATTATTGAAATTTTAATGTCTTAAATGGAAAATTAAGAGCGTGCTCTGTTTTCAAGGATGAGACAGGAATTTTACAAGGTCAAGAAGCAGCAGCCAGGATTTTGTAATAGATCTTTGTATGGTGGAGTGGACAGGGCAACATATTCTGGCCTGCAGTGTCCAAGTGATCACAGAACCACAGAGCAGACATTTCATGGGTCCTCCCGAACTCAGCATCTGTTCAGAAACTGCCCATGATAAGCTTTCTACATCTATGTCTAGATTTTTTAAAATATTTGAGAAATAAGGGATATCATGAGTTAAAGCAGAAAAATTTAAATGGGGAAGGACTGGAATTTGGAAGAGGCTTAAATCTATTTAAATCAGAGATATGAAGCTTTCTAAAATTTACACCCTGAACTACTGAAAACAAAATATAGGATAAAACTGCAGATCTGAGTGAATAATCACCTCACAAATGGTACCAAGAGTATGAAAAGAAACCCCTTACAGAGAACAAAACAGATGTATGGCAAGCAAAAAACCCTATTTCTTGAAGACTAAGTTTAAAGGAGAAAGTAAGAACTGCCAAAATTGAAGTGGCACTTACAAATGGCAAAAGGGATTAGAACCATTTTTGAAGGAAAGAATAATTAATCATACAGAGCTATGTAGAAACTGGATTAAAACTTCACATTGGTTTGTCAAAGAGAGAGCGAGCCAAAGGAATCTGATATCTTTCCCTGATAAGATAACTGAATTAGTGGACAAGGAAATGCAGGAGATTCAATCTGGCTGGATGCAGTAAAATATTTGATACCAGGCCAAATGGGAAGCAGTTCTTTAAAGAGGAGAAGATGGGGATTATGTTCAAAATGTAATACACAAGAAAATGGAAAAGGAGAGAGAATGATGCGAAAAGCTAAAAAGAGAACTATTGACCAGGCCACAGTCAACTAACAAAGCACTTCTACAGCTGGACTGTAAAGTAATCTTAGTTACAATATTCCTCCATAACCTGAGCACAAAAGCAGGAGATTGTTGACCAATTCTGCTGATGGTACAAAGCTGGGCAGCACAGTCAATAGAGCAGGAGATGGAAACAGTGGCAGGAAATGGAGCTTATAAAACCAGCACTGCCACGCTGAGATTGCCCACGAGCTGATCTCAGCTCTGCTCTCCCCCTGTCACAGGAGTATTGACAGGACCAACAAATCACAAGACAAATGCCCCTCATTCCCCGCTGCCACCAGGGATCCCACACACACTCCACAGACCTCACTGCCTCAGCCGTGATTTACACTGAGAGCAGAGAACCAGAAATGCTGAGATTCAATGAAATGCTGCCATTTCCACTCCGTGACAAAACCCAGTATTTTAACGTCTTCTTCTTTAACCAATAGAGAAGTTAAATATGAGCACTTTTCACAGGACAAAAACCTGGTCTGAGATGGTAAACATTAAAATAGAAAATGTCAGAATTTCCAAATTAAAGTGTACTGTATAAATCTGAATTGGCTCACTTGGAATCAGCTGGACATTCAGCTTGATAATCCTGGGGGTATGCATTACGACATTAGTGAGTAAAGATTTTAAAAATACAGCTCTGCTGGGCAATGCAGCAGATTACTAAACTTGCTGAGAAAAACTTTCAGAAAAGTTTAAAACTTTATCACATTTTCAGTAGGATTAATCTGATCCTAGATGAACTACTTCATTTGTCTAATTAGAAAACAAAGTTCCTGAAAAAAATCTGAGTTTGTAGACAACGGATTTTCTACTCAGAAATTCTCTTGATGCATTCACCTGCAGTATCAACACAGCACTAAGCAAAAGAAAAGTGAATGTTCGTTAAAACTGCAATCATAACTCAGAAAAAAAGAGAAAAATAAAGCCACTTCACAGTCAGAGAATATCCATTTATTTCATATCAGTACATTAAAAATGTAAAATTAAGATAGACAGAAATTTAATCCATTTTTTCTTGTTTTTATTACCAACCAATCCTTCCAAGAGGAATGCATACCACTACCCTAAATACTGATTATACACAGTTCTGATGTGACATACAGTTAGTCCTAACTTGCAAGGATAGTTGACCATCTGTAACATAAATATCAAACAGCTCTGTCCTGAGGTTTTTTATCCTTAAAAACAGTCTTTAGTGCTATGACTTTTTTTATAGGCTGCAACATGTTTGCTTATCCTACCCTTAAAAAAAGTTAGGCAAAATTTTCAGCAATAGACAAAAGACCAAGATACAACAGGAAAGGCAAAGTCCGAAATAGATTTTTTTGTTGTTTAACACAAGAGTAGTTGAAAGGAAAATGAACTTTGCAATGCAGTGATAGATTAATTCAAGGTAGAGTTCTTGCCTTAATGGTTTCATTGAATATTTTAAGAAGGTTTTCCAATACAAAGTGACAATACAGAGCTCACTGAATATTCTGTATCAAGGTTACTTTTACTAAGTTATTTTATTCTGTTTGCTTCTACCCCCGACAAGCAAGAGCTACTCTGTGAAAACAGAAAAAAAAGTGAAA
>WAAE01007009.1:0-22957 GCA_013400495.1 Nicator chloris
GGCAAGAGGCAATGGGCACAAATGAGACATTGGAGGTTTCCCTCTGAACTTCAGGAAACACTTTTTTTTACTGTGAGGGTGACCAGGCACTAGCACAAGTCATCCAGAAAGGTGGAGTGTCCATTCTTGGAGATATTCAAAAGCCATCTCAACATGATCCTGGGTAACAAGTTCGTGACCCTGCTTGATGAAGGATGTTGAACTAGATGACCTCCTTTCCCATCTCAAACATTCTGTGATTTTGTGAACATTTCTTGCAAGAGTATTTTTTCATCCTATCCTATCTACATTTTAGAGTAAACTGTAAGGAAACAGCCTAAACTAAAGATAAGATATATGTTACATGTTCAAGTTATGTAACTAATTCCTTCAGTCTGAAAAGCTAAAGTTAATCTATATTTCTTTTTCTGTGGGACATTTGCATTCAGATGCAACCCTTCAGGTGTGAAAACATGCTCCCTTCCTACAGTTTTAATACCACAATCATACATTATTCAGTCAGTATGCAGTGACCGAAGCAATGTTAAATCCATCAAAGATGCATTTCTTTCAGTATGCATAATCTGTCTTGGATATTAAAGGTCTATTCATGCAATCCACCTTCCTATAGAATTTTCTCAGAACATACACTGTGTTCTTAAAGATAAAGATTTTATTCTCTATTTTGTTCGTAACTTTTTTCCCCAAAAAGTTAATTATGTAAACCAGGCCCAAAAAATTTCTTCCCATGAGACAAAACTTTGTGAACAATGAGCAAATGACAAAGCCCTTTAACTTGCATACAACACAAATGAAAGAAAATCAAATATCCAACTACAACTATATTTGTTTCTCTTAGTGCTTTAGAGATGTAAAATGTGGGGATATGTTTCACATGCAAGTACTAAATAGATAATATAAAATTACCTTAATTTTTAACTGCAAAGAAGTTTTGGAAGTAACACTTAAAATACAAACATACAACTCATTCATCATTACTTGGGTCAGTTTCCCTTGTCTGCCCTTTGCTCGACCATATTTCTTCTGTTAGCCAGAAGCTTTCCTGAATCATGGTGTCTGCAAAACTGATCATAATGTTTCAGGATTTCATGTAAACACCACTTTATTTATCCAAACAGTGTGATGGTTTAAATTTGACAGGTTTCTAGTCTAGTTTTTGCTTTCAAAAAGATTTTTGGAAGGGAGGCTCAGCTATGGAACAAAGAACATCAATTATTTACATGACTATCCAATTAGTCAACGACTATCAAATCCAGTGTCTTGGCACTTCAGGGCCACCAACTCACCTGGGATAGCAACCACCTTGTTTCACCTGCACAAAGGAAATATTGACAGAAGTAGCTGTGACATCTACTCCCTGCATAGCCAGATACACTGAAGTCAAGATCAGACAAAGTGAAATAGAATTATATATTACCCAAATTAAGTGAGTGAAAAAAAATCCCACAGTGAATTTCTACACTGAAGTCATAAACTAAGTGTGAACAGAAGTCTATAGAGAGAAGAATTAAAATTCTATTGATTGAGCATATCTTTAGAGTGAAATAGTGATAAACCTTTTTTATAAATGATTGCCACCACGATTGAAATAAGCAAGACTTAAATAACATTTAAATAAATAAAAAAGGTGCACAGTACATTTGTCTCACATGGTGAACAGATAATTTTCTGAGGAATAATGTCACTTTCTCTACAGTCATATTTTTTTGTTGAAACAAGTTCCTCCAAAAAGTAAAGGGAAAAATTATGGAATTCATAAATCATGTGAATATAAGAAATTCTAATCTAAAATAAAATTCCCAGTAAAAGTGACAG
Source organism: Nicator chloris (assembly GCA_013400495.1). Lineage (NCBI taxonomy): Eukaryota > Metazoa > Chordata > Aves > Passeriformes > Pycnonotidae > Nicator > Nicator chloris. Next base: position 1,816 of record WAAE01007009.1, read on the forward strand.
GTGCAATGCAAATTTTGAATGAGTAAATGTTATCTGAACCGAAACAGCACTGATTAATTCCAAAAGCAACTTGGGGAATGGCTATTATACTTGTTACACCAGCTACTTGGTCTTGAACATTAGAAGTACAAACTCGGAAAAATCTCCAGTGATCATCTGTTCCGAGACTTAATTTTGCTATTGCATTTGTAAAGCTTCTGTGGGTTGAAATGCAGAGTTATGAGCATCTCTGGCCTCCACATTTAGCCTGCACGTTTGAATTGCCTCTGGGCTGTGTGTCTGCTGCAGGCATGTGCCACACAGTTACTGAAGCACAAGTCTACACTTCAGAGCTTCCCATCAAGGCAGCTCTGCAAATCTTAACGCTTGTACTGTGTGTCAGCTCACTGCAGCACTGCAGTGCAGAGAGACTGGAGGACAAAGTGACATGGGTGATTGTATCACTGAGGAAAATACTGAGGGATACCTGTGGGTATTAGAGATTCAGTGGTAGAGTATCAGCAAAAGTGGCTCAAAGACTTGGAAATTTTTCAAATGCCCTCGGACTGATGCTGTTGTACTTCCCTTTCTCTGGCAAAGATGCAAATGAAAACTGGTAGATGTTGTTGATGTAGGCCAAAGTGTAAAGGGGAAAAGTAGCACTTGTAACCCATAGATGATAACCTACACACTGACAAAATGTTTTCCAGTAACATGGAAGAGAGTATCACTGTCTTAAATTATATGGGATGAAGCTGCTTGCTGGATCTTGTCCCCAGCATGTAACCAGTCAGTCCTGATAATACTTGTCAGTATGAAACAATCTATATATGAACACTCAAGGGTTCCCAGAGGCTGGAAAGTAGAAGTTGAGGCTCTGATACTCCCTATATGAGGAATGCAGTAAACCAGTACTACATCTGACTTCTGAAAACAGGAACCAAGGTCATCTAGGTTAACTAGGGTCCCATTCTAGGAAGAGAAATATACTTAGAAGGAAATGTAAATTTAAGAGAATTACCTTTCGAGAAATATATGAGAGCCAACCACAGTATCTACACAAGAGTAATTCCATGAGTCTATATTTTTCTGTTTTGAGGACCCTGGCAAAGATAACAGGTCCTCAATGTAAAGGATAAGATTCAGTTCATAATTTAAAAAACTGCAGTGAATTTTCTGAAAGCACATGAGCTAAGACCCTATTAGAATTAATAGGTATTGAGAAAATAAAGATTGTAGATTGTGATGCAGGTGATGAGCCACTAGGTGACTGCCCTTCACAGGGCCAAATTATTTTCTGAGTTCACTGATGATATTGAATATATCTTCATTGACTTACTGGAATATGGCCACTGCTAGCCATCTAGATTTTAAACACAAATTAATTCCACTCCAGTGATACTCTGCGCTAGTTTTGGCTGGAGTAGTGTTCATTTTCTTCACAGTGGCTGTTATAGGGCTGTATACTGGATTTGTGTTGAACACAGGGTTGATAATATAGAGATGTTTTTGTTATTGCTGAGCAGGGCTTACACAGACCCAAGGCCTTTTCTGCTTCTTCTGCTGCCAGGCTGGGGAGGAGGCTGGCAGTGCTTGGGAGAAGACACAGCTGGAATAGGTGACCCAAACTGACCAAAGGGATATTCCAGATCATGTGACATCATATAGTCTCCTTGTGAGGTAACATGGGTTTTTTTCAGTATACTTGTCATGTATAGAGCCAACTTGTTTTTAAATCTGAGGTTTACACAAGCCCACTCTGTGCACAAATTACTATATATGTTACCAACAGTATTTGTAATTTCAATACTAAATCACCTCTCAAGCAATATATTGTCACATAGCATTGCTGAAAATGTTGATAACAGTTAAATGATAGAGTTTATACTAATGGAGAATAGTCTATGTCTTCAGTAAGCATATTCCCTTTGAGCTCTTTTTGCCTATTAACATTTGCTCAGAATACTGTCTGGCAATAATGATCAATTCTGCATCACATTGAGGGATGAATGCTGAAACCATGAACATTTGAATGAAATACTATCTCATTTTATTATATTAATATGACTGTTAAATCTCATCCTGAGACTGAAAAATTGAAATACAGGTATATGACTGCCCAAAAAAAAAAAAAAATCTGGGTGTGGTTTGAGAAACTGTACCACCTTTGCAAATATCCAGTTCCTTCAAACTGACAGTCACAGAAATTGCCAAGAGTAGTCCTTGTGACCCCAGACATCTTCCAGGGTAATAGAAGAATAAGGAGTCGACCCTCCCTCTAGGCAGATGACCAACACTTCTTTTGACAGAAAATTGATTACTCATCCTAAAACATGCAGGAGTTTGTCTAGGAATAAATAAGTCTTTAGTGGACACTAGCAACTTCATCAACTACTGCCAGCACCTAATCTTCTGTAAGCAAGCTAATAAAGAAACAAGCAATCATTGTCTCCTGTCACCTGTCAGTATTCTGGATAGATATCAGGAATGCTGCAGGCCAGAGACTGCAGAGGAGCAGGACTCTCCACTTTGGGAGCTGATCTCCTCCAAGCAGAGGTAATCATTCATAGTTATTCTGAAATGTTCAATATCACTGAATTTTTAGCAAGTTCATTGCTACCCCAGGGAGATGGAGGAATACACAGATATTCCTTCAAAATAACTGTATGAATCCTTCACTTCATACTCAATTTTATAGTTCAGGCTTCACCAAAAAAAAGTAAACAGGAAAAATATTTTCAGCATCTGTAGAACTCTGTGTGTGTCTGTGTGAGTGTACACGTACAAAGATGTTTAAAAGAAGTATGAAAAGAAGTGTATCACTTTGTCATTTACAGTCACTCATTAATTCCTCCCTGACCAAACTACTTTCACCACATATAAAAATTCTACTCCCTTAATAAATAGTGCCAGGATGCAGTTTAGTTTTACACTTGCAAGCAGCTTTAATCTTTAGATACATTTGTCTTGATATCTTGTATCTGACATCATTAATTTCATTCCATTGGAAAAGCAAAATCTTCACATTCCAGTGACATTCAAAGCCATAGGTCTCCAGTCTCGCCTCTAGTCTCTTCTTGAGACAGGAGACTCTTGTTCTTGAAATTGAGATATTATTAGGGAGAGAAAATTAGCTCTAGGCATTTCTAAAAGGTGTTTTTTTTTCTTATTTAAATTGTATTGACTATAACTCTTCAGTCCCTCAAGATCTGTGTGTGCTGGGATCATGACAGCAAAGAGTAAATGACATGAAGATAATAATAATATATCACTCTGACCATAGGAACCAAAATTTAAACTAAGATTGTTCTGTTTGCCCTTAAGTGAAAATAGAAATCAATCTGAAGAAAAAAATAATTAAATATTTCCCTTCTTTCTCAAAGAAAACTTTTGTTCAGACATCTGATTTTGCATTTCATGCATTTGAGAAAAGGAAACTTTCTGAAGAAGATGTGGGATGAAACAAAAATCAATAGACAGTAGAGGAGGAATGGGGGACAACAATATGTTGTTGTTCTGTGAACAATTCTTGCATTTCACCTTCAATTCTAATTGAAATCTGCGAGGCTGGGATCAATTTGTAGCAAAACCTCTTACAGAGGAAATTGAAATAATTTTGAACATTTTCCTTTCATAAAAACTCTCTAAAATTAACAGAATATGTACACAAATGATGTTATAATAAAAACAAATCATATGAATACTACATGTTCAACAGAGATTGAAAATTATTCCAAGTGAATTTATTAGTGGGTTGCATAGCAGTCCATTTAAGCTATTATTTACATATTAGCTAAATGAATATACAGATTTTAATTTACATATAGAAGTTCCTTTAGAATCAACAGGATGTTGTTTAGAGCACCTAAGAGCAGCAGATTTTTGCTGAGGAGTATCTGTCTGGCTTGCTATGATTCCTAGAGATTTTGTCTAAGCCCATATCTACGACGGCTTTTTGTACTGCAGAAGATACATAAGACATTTGCATTTGTAGTTTGGAAAAGGATAGGACAATTCAGATTGTCACTTCTAGGTAATTTGAAATAATTGTAGTTCCTCTGGCAACACCAGAGAATTGCACTGCTGTTGGTTTTCAGGTTCAGACATGAGTAACAAAACTGGAGACAGAAATGCCATATTGTCCCCAAGTTTTCTATAATCTTTTGTAAACATTTGCATTTTAAATTCTCTAAAATCTAAAAAGAGAGTCAGACATCACAGCTAAAAAAATACGAAAGAAGATATATAAATAAAAGTTTGAATGAAGAATGTATACAAAAATTCATGGGGAATTTATTTGTAACATAGATGATCCATAAAACCTGACACAAATGATCCAATAAAGAAAACTAAAATGCTGCAATGCAGTTTGCTCAGACAGTCTTTAAAATCCTAACCCACTCAGGCTACAAGACTAAACTGTGGAAGGTGCTATGTCCCTGTATCCAAACAAAGAAGAAATTCCAATGCAGGAAAAAAGGTATAGTCTTCTAAAATCTATGTAAGGGAGTTTCTATGTTGAACAGTCTCTGATCACCTGTGTTCTTGGTAAGTCCAGTTCAATTGCAGAAAAGCATATAAGCCCCAGGCAAGCCCTGGGCCACAAAAGCATCCAGAGCTACATCAGGTACCAGGAGTCCTCACTGTTGTCTGTAAGAGCACATTCTAAAGTATAAGCTTGGGGGGGTACAGCCCAAGACACAGCATGAGGCCACCTCTGAAGGCAGTGCCCAGGATGGAAGTGTAGATACTGAGAAGACAAAGCAGGCAGGAGTGATGCAGACAAAGCAGGCTTGCCAGAAGATATTATTTCAGTGGATTAAAAAACAATGGGATACCTGGTAAGCCTAAAAAAAGATAGTATAGGTACAGCCAATATTAATTGCCCAGCAGCATTTACACCTTTGAACTCCATTTCATAGCCTTTTATTTCTGTGAAAACAACAATAAAACCAAAAAATATTATGCACTTTTAATTATACTGGAGCTTTGATAACTGATTTGTTTCCCTTTTTTTTTCTTTTCCATTGGCTTGTTCATACATTGAGAGAGCAATTAAAACAAATGTATTTCTTGTTCTGAAAAGTGCCTCCTTTATTCCAAGAAACTTGTGCTAAATGAGAAAAGAAAACAGACTTTCCTGTGTGCGCACAGTATTCTTCGGTTGTTTAAAATACTCTGCTGGGAGGGTTTGAAAACTTGGAAGCATAATTCTGTAATGCCTTGTCTCATGCTTTTTGTATTCCTACCACAAAGGGTGAGTTCAGTGCCCTCCGTTTTTTTTCAAGCATTAGAAAAGATCCACCCCCATTAGAACATAATGACTTCAATTAAGTAGAAATTTAAATGGGGCAGTTGCATATGGGATGCCTGGGCTCCTGAGATGAGAATGGGAGGGGAAGAATTTTGCCCTTTTTAAGAAGGTGCCAGATATACTCAACTCAGGGTATTGCTACCTTCATTTGTTACCAGGTCTTTGTCATTTTGCCAGGCTTCCCAATAATACTGTCAGGTCTTCACATGTTCCTAAGGCTGAGAAACAGCAAATGAGTAAGTGTCACTGTCTGAAGGACAAACTGCAGTGCAGTGAAGAAGTCCTTTTTATACTAGAAACTATATAAAATGACCCCATTTATTTTACAGAATTAAAAAGAAAAGGCTATTTATAATAATGAAAATACTTTTTTTTGACAACAGAAATTTGAATTTATCTTATGGAACTCAAGAATAAGTTAATTATCTACAGCCCTCTTCTGAAATATGAAGCAACTTATTTATTTTAATTTTTATGTCTGATCTGCAGAATCTTCTCTCTTTTCAGCTTTTGGCTAAATAAGGCACCAAAGAAACAGTTAATCCTGTCAACAGCAGTTGGAAACTAAATGTATCCATTAATGAGTTTTATGACCTGATGAACATAGAAACCCACACTGATTAGCTGATCACCTCAGGAGTGCTCGTTACATTTATAATGAAGCAAATCAAATAGCACAGTTTCTGTTTGGAAAGCTGAAAAAGCTGAGCCAAACAGTCACTGATGTGACCTGGCAAAAATCAATAGTGCTAAATTTGCACCTCTATTCCTCAGTGGCAGTAGATGGTCATTTGGTTAAAGTCAATTACATTAGTTAAACTGATCTACTGCACCAGTGACAGCAAAAGTCAGAACCCGTTGATTTCTAAGTTATGCTGGATTTCACAAATCACTGTGTGGAGTCAGCAGCAAGCATATGTGAATTGATGGCGATGGTAATACTTCCAGTCCTTCTGACTGACAAGCATCAGTCTACAGGAAGGTGTTTTATTACTTAGATGTCAACAATCCTTTTCATAGATATTACTGCATTGAATTTTGCCATTTTTAAAAGTTTATGCTGACAGCTCGGTTGTGCAGGAAAATGAGGTGGCACACTATGATGGAAACAAAGCAAGGATAATGAATACCTCTATCAGTTAAACCAAAAAGTCTCATGATAAAGTTCTGGGATTCTAATGATGACATTGCTGCTATGGAATGTGCAAATGTATACAGCCATTTAATCCCCATGACCACGGCAACAGGTAAAGAGAACTTTGTCCCTGGATATTTCTGATTAATATTACCAGTGAAATAGAACATGAGCTGTAAAAAAAAGACGAGATTCACCAACAGTAAGAAAGAGAGAACAAAAGGTAACAGCAGATAAGCATTTTATACATATACTAAAGAAAATGTTTCTGAATGACAAGACAAAATTACCATGACTTGATTTATCATATGACAGGGATTTGACATAAATAAAACAAAAACTCCAAACAGAATATTCAGAGATGTTTAAAGAATGATAGGGATGTCATCTCAGCTTAATGACCTTATTCCTCAGAAAAAAACCTGCATGAAAAGGGGCTTCTTACATGTTTTTTCTTGTTCTGTGATGAATAAAGCAAGCTTTAAAAAATTAGGTGCATAGAATCTGAATGCGTAATAAAACCAAAAGAATGTATCTTCTTTCAAGATGGATGAACAGAAGAAGAATGCTAAATCTATGTTGCTTTTTTATTGTTTTCTTTAACTTCTCAATATATATTTTAATAAAATCTTGGGAGGGGTGTTGTTTTTTGCTTTGTTTTGTTTGTTTAGGGGGGTTTTGTTTGGTTTTTTTTGTTTGTTCTTTTTTTTTTTTAATTTGTCTAGTTGTCATGCTTCAATCCCAGCCAACAACTAAGTACCATGAAGCCACTTGCTCACTCCCTCCCAGCAGAATCCAGGAGAAAATTGCAAGATTAAAAGTAAGAAAACTCACGGGTTGGGATAAAGATGGATTAACAGATAAAGCAAAATCTGCATGCACAAGCAAAGCAAAAGAAGGAATTAATTTGCCACTTCCCATGGGTAGGCAGGTGTTCAGTCATTCCCAGCAGGCAATACTCCATCATGTGTAATGGTGACTCAGGAAGACAAACACCACCACCCTGAATGTCTGCTCCTTCCTTCTTCTTCCCCCAGTTAAAGCTCAGCATGATGCCATATGGCATGGAATATCCTTGCAGTCATTTGGGGTCAGCTGCCCAAGCTGTGTCCCCTGACAGCTTCTTGTGCGCTCCCAGCACTCCTCGCTGGTGGGGTGGGGTGAGAGGCAGGAAAAGCCTCGATGTTGTGCAAGAGCTGCTCAGCTGTAACTAAAACATTCCTGTGTTATCAGGACTGTTTCCAGCACCAATACAAAACATAGGACCATATCAGCTACTATGAAGAAAATTAACACCATCCCAGAAAAAACTAGCACGTTAGTTTTGTCATTTGTTTTACACTGTTGGACAATATTTAGGTATAGTTCTTAATGGTCATTTCAGTCCTAGAATCGCTGCTGCAAGCTTGGTTTGTTACTGTTTAGGGAGAAGCAGGTACCCCTGATCCTACAAAAGATGCCAGTACTAAATCACCTTTTAGAAGGGAACATATCAGGTATATAGTTCAGTAACAGTAACAGACATACTTTTCACACAGTTATTCTTGAAATAATTTCTTTTAACTGATGCTAGAAGGGAAAGTAACATCAAGAATTAAAGGAACAATTTCAGATACTGTTTTTCCACCACAAAACCTGAGGATATTTCATTATTTCCCATGTACCAAAATAATGCAGAATAAAAACTATGACAGCTGTGGCTACAACACTGCAAAGAACTAGAGAAATAATGGTCAAACATAGACACAAACCAGAGAACACACTAGTAGAACAGTAAAAAGAAGTTGGTGTTTGGAACTTATCTGTTTCAGCAACATCCATGTAATTGCTGACAACTGATGTGAAGATGTTTCACGGTAAATTTCTCTTTAGATGATTTAAAATTGTGGTATACTAACTTGAACCAAGTCATTAGGTAACAATACTGTGTTTTTTCTGTTTTCACAGTACTAAACTGAGAGTTTTTAATGTTGCCATGGAAATATTAGACAGTGCATTCAAAAAGTAATTTTATTTGCTTGCTTGCTTGCTTTTAGCAGAAGAAAGCATTCTGAGACAAAAAGCAACAATATCCCAATCTATGAAGAAGAAATCCTCTCCATTAAATTACTTTTTAAATCACCATTATTAGAGTCAGTCAAACAGAACCTAATATGAAATATGCAATCATCATAGAATGGTTTGGGTTGGAAGGGACCTTAAAGATCGTCTATTTCTAGCTCCCCTGTTGTGGACAGGGACACTTTCCAGGTCAGGTTGCTCCAAGCCCCATCCAACCTAACCCAAACCCTAACCCCTACCCAATCCGACCTTGAGCACTTCCAGGCGTCCCTGGAAGAAGTTGTATCCACAACTTCTCTGGGCAACGTGTTCCAGTGTCTCACCACCCTCCCAGTAAAGCTCTCTTGTAAGCTCCCTTTAGGTACTGTAAGCTGCTGTAAGGTCTCCCCCTGAGTCTTCTTTGGCCTGATTAACCCCAAGTCTTATCAACCTTTACACTGACTTGTAAGTAGATTTCCCTTGTCATTTCTATCACAACATTGTAGCCTAGCAAGGTTTTGTCACATTGCTTACACCAGACCACAGGTTTAGGGTTAATAACACAGGCACCAGGACAGGTCAAGTTTTGTGTAGACTAGTCCTGGCCTGCCTGGAGATTTGTTTTACCAGGTAACAGAAATTGCCCAATGACCACGTCAGTACTACGTAGTTGTTTTGTTTGTTTGTTTGTTTGTTTTTTTTAAATTTCTACTGACCTTCACACAATCGTACAAATGACTTCTATTGTTTGATACATTTTGAAACTAATAAATTGTAAGAACACTTTATGCTTGTGCAACAACTTATCCATTACCCTAGTGTGAAATGCTGTGTAGAGGAGCATGGACAGCTGATGATAGTGGAAACCTTAAAATGAAAGGCATAGGAGACAGCAGAGGCCACTTGAAATAAGGAATGATGCCTTAGGATTTTAGCTTTTATATTTTTCATATATTTTAATCCTGTAATTCTTTAATGTATAACTCTAGGCTCCATACAGTGCTAGCTACTGTCTTCACATTTTGGTCAGACAAAAAATTCTTCTCTAGACCTGGGAATCAAGGACGCTTTACTTTCTGAGGCCCTGAGAGAAGTAAACAAAAGTTAGTTGGGAAGGAGCAAACTTGGCGTAAAATGACTTCATTACCTGAAGCTGTAATTGGAAGATTAATCCACAATATGCAAATGGACCAAACTTATAAAAGTGTGAAAACCCATGACCGGTCGTCTATTTTGGGTGTAGCCCCTGGGAGGCTCTGTCTGCCCTAAATGAACCTGAAGGCCCTTCAATAAATATAACTGGTTTTTATTCTCTTAATTTTATCTGGCCTCTGTTTCTAGGTAAGCCTGAGAAGGCATCAGTAGCAATGGTCCTCAATTACTAATTTTCAAAGTAATGCAACATTTGGAGCTGAGCAAAACCAGTTTTGGGTGTGAGAGCAAAGAAAAAGTGTCTAAGACACATAAATTGCATCAAATACAGTGAATGTGGATCTAAAATTGTCTTAAGGACCAATGGAAAAAGAGCCAAGTGGAGACTGCTTTAGCAAACATAAAAATAATGCGAACTGGATCCTAGAGTGAGGCAGAAGACTTCATCACCATCATACTCCTCCCAGTGAGGGACCCGTGAAGCTGATAACTTGCTGTAAGATCCAGAGGAACAATAGAAGGTTGAGCATAACATAACAGAATGGGGTAGATACTTGAAAGTTTGTGGATATATTGTTTTAACTGTCTGTAATTTTTAATATAATATGTAGCTTACATATTTATAGCTTTCATGGCTGCTTGCATTTAAATATCTTTTGTTTGATGGAATGTAACTTAACAAGATATTTAAGTCTACAGGATAATTCTAAGCTCTCTTTATTTAACAGTGACAAATTGTCAGTTTCAGAAAATGGAATGTATTTATGAAAACATCCCATACTGTCAGACCCACTCTCAACCCTTGTACAATACCTCACAGGAGTTGATTTTCTTTTGAAACCTACTTGTTCATAGGTTATTCATTAGCCAGTTCACTAGTTCACTAAATGTATGTGTAGTGCTGATTTTTTAATCAAGATAGCATGCAAGACACAGTCAAATAATTAATACAAATAAAAGTATGTTACATCAAAGCAGTTCCTTTTAGCGATCAAATCTGTAATCTTAAGGAAAGAAATCAGGTTTGTTTGACATGACTTCATTTCAATACATCCATAGTGACATACATTCCTTCATTTTTGAATAATTCGCTATTAAAGCATCTTCTTATTAATTTTTCTTTCAAGAATAAAGTCTGTTATTTAGTTATGTCACAAAATATCCACTTGTTTAGTCTTCTGGAATGTATCCACTATTCCAGGATTTCTTAAGAGTGCACATCAGCTGGCCCAACATTTCTTTCAATCATATCTTCTGAAATTCCATCCAAACCACTTAAATTCAGAATTGTCTCTCACAACGTGTTTACAATCTTCTTAGCAACTAATGGAAAAAAATTTGTAGCCCTCCTGTCAAATAAGCCCTTTATTGCACTTCTTGCAAAACGCAGGACAGACATTGCTCAGTGACAATCACTAGTGAGCCATGCATTGTATTCATACTGCTTGATTGGTTTTCCAACCCTTAAAAAACTAGCTATCAATTCTATTAATGCTAGCACAGCTATCATGGATTTTTCCAGTGTTGTTACTCTCCTTCAGCTTCTTTTTTATAATAATTCTACCAAGCAGTTCTTGGTATCTATTTAGTATTTCATATGTTGCATATTGTGATTTATTTCTAACTTTCACTTTACCAGTGAGGCAGAGAGGGCTTGCCTGTACTGTGGGATTAAATAATTTTGGTGCTCCAGTAAATTTTCATCAGTTATTTCTGATTAATGGAAAACACTCATAGAATCATAAAATGTCCTGAGTTGAAAAGGGCCCACAGGGATCATCGAGCCCAACTTCTAGCTCATTTGTTTGCCAGACTATATATAATCCTAACAACTAGTTTTGATTTGGCCCAGGTGACTGAAGCATCTTTACCTGCTAAATGGCAACCAAAATAGAGAAAGAACTACTGGGAGCACAGTTTTTCATGTTAGAGAACAGTCATCTATCATGGTTAAAAGGAGGCTTTTTTAACGCCTGTATGAGACCTCTAATATGTCCCTAAAGATTACAGCATTAACTAACAATTACTAACTTTTCTTCAGTCTTCTGGACTGTGCTAGTTATCGTCACACTGTTTCTTCAGTGTACTCTGTTACCTCTTTGACTATTTTGTTCTCCTTATGTAGGTAATAGCCTTTGATTTTAATGTTCTAATCATGCAAATCAACTCATCAGCTTTTAGCAATCCTAGTTATATCAAATTTCTTCTAATCAGTGAGAATTTTCAATTCCTCCTGCCAACTGTCTTCCAGCAGCACCATGTAGCAATTGAAATATATATTCTTTCCACATCTGTTGACCTTGATAACATCTTGAGTTTGTGTTTGTACCACATTTGCATTCTTATGAGGTTTTGTCTTTTATTTTTGTGTTGTCTCATAGTTGCTCCTGCTAATCTCCAGTGGAGAAGATTATTACCACTTTTTTTTCTGTGACAAGTAAGCTGCAGTATTTATTATCCAACCATGTCAGGATAAATGTTTGACAAACTGAAACCTTCTCTTTCATACTAGTCATGTAAACAGTGGTACTGTCTGGTATCTTCTGCCTTTTCAGGGCCACTAGAATGACTCTAAGAAGATTATGTTGGCTTTTGTCTTCTGCCTCTCTTCAAGATAATTGAAGGTTCCTAAAGTGCATAGATCCACGTGAGTGTCATGTAACTAATTTCAATGAACATCATTCCACAAATACCTGGTGGATTTTTTGTCTTCTTGTTTCAACACTGTCATCAGTGATGACTGCTTGCCTTCCCGTGGTACCTGAGCTCTTCTGTACCTATTTGCTTCATTAAAAAAGAATAGGACTCAAAATATTCAATAGGCTTTTGTTCTATTCTGACAGAAAAAAGGGACAAGTTGCTGATGACCTGATGATCTAGCACTTATAAAGGAAAGTGAGTCACCTTCAAAGTAGTGTGCTACCTGTTACACTAACATATCTTATATTACAATGCAAATTACTTCAAAAATGCTATTCATCATTCAAGAAATGCATTCTTGTAAAAATGTTAAGTAGTTTACTTGTGGAGTAATAAGAGATTATGGTTAAGGAATTGTACCTAGTAGCTGCTCTGAGGTCCCAGTCTCCCCAGTTGCTAGCACCTGATGCCCCAGCCCCACTTCAGCTGCTGATGCAGAGCCCCTTACTCACACATACACACACATGGCTGGGACTCCCCTGGTCCTCAGTATTTAACTCTCCCTTGGACTCACCCTGAGAGGCACAAATGGCTCCCTGGCCATTGCGCCTATGTGCTGGCTAGTCCAGCTTGATCTTCACTATTGTTCACACATTCACAGGCACCACAGACACAAACACACATATCTAGGAACTTAGGAAAAGGCTTAGAGAATAGATTTTGGTAAGAAGATAGGACAGACTGAGCAAGTAGGGCATGGCCAGACAAGTGTACCAACCTTGTTTACCTGCAAGTGGCCCCTTTGATCCTCTTATGCTTCTATTTCTCTGTGATTGCTTCTCCCCAAATCACCTAGATTCATTTCCTTCCCTGTCTTCTTTCCTGCCTCAAATGTCCCATAATAAGTTTCCTGCAATCAGAAAATGCTCTTTCCCGTGCACCACATAACGTGTCCCATACCGTTATGCAGTGACCGCCCCTATCTGCAAGGTGTTCTGAGAGTCATCTTAATGGATGTCACCCTGGCAGAGAGCTGAAGCTTATTTAGGATGCCCTGGCACAGGTCTGGGCAAGATATCCTCCTAGGGCATAATTCTGGTACCTTTGCCAGCTGCTATCTCCCTGTGCTCCCTTCTATGTGTGCAGACCAGCTTTTTACCATATAATCTAACAGAAACATGTGAGCATGTGACAAAAAATCCCCATCATACCCCTCTAGTCAAACTAACTGCTAACATTTTAAGTAAGACCATTTTGTTAAAGGGTCTCACTGTTCAGTTCACATGACAATTGTCCTCTCCAATACAACTAATTGGTTCCCTGAATAGTCTTCAAAAGGGAGAAGAGACACGATGATCGCATCAAAAATCATGCTTTTTATCTGTGTTAAAGGACACTTGGACTATTCTTATATAGCCTTTGTGAGGAACAAAGAAATAATCTCAGCAGGAACATCTCAACATCTTTTTTAATAGAAGTACTTTGAAAAGTCTTTTGGCTAATAGAATTCCCCTGAATAAATACGTGAAAAATTATGGTGTCCATAACAAAAGACTTACTATTCAAAATTCTATTTATTGATTTCTTTCTGCCAATCGTCCTTTGTCAGAAGTGAACACACCAGCTTCAGCAATTTACAAAGCACGAGATATTACTCATCTTGTACTAGGACAGCTCTGTTCTTTAGTGTCCTCAGGCAGCAGTTATCTGTCTCTCAACTTCACTGTTTTTCCTTTTCATTGACAAATCTATTTCCAAACAGAGCAATGTTGACATCTATGTCTGATTTGACATGTTGAAATATTCTCTATTTTTTTAATATATTTTGAAATTATTTGCCTGAAGTCATTCTCCAAGTTAGTGACTAAGCAGGACTTAAAATTATCATGTCTAGAAATTATCATGTCTCTGGTGCTTCTGCTTTGCTGCTGGTAGGAATGGCCTCCTCCTACCCTGCAGTGTATGTGACATGAATCCCTACAGCACTATCCCATCTTGTGTCAGCAGAACTTTCAATAACAACATTCTGGGCTTCTTTTGATACTTAACAAGCCTCTGAGAAACCTCCTACTATATATACAAAGAAAGACACTACAATAATCTGGATATCTGAAAGAAACTTGTGTAAAATCCTGAGGTTTTTTTTCCTCTGTCTAGATATACAAACACACACACACGTCAGCAGTTTGTGTAAGTGAACCATCAAGCTACAGCAGATCCTTGCCACTTTCTAACAGCTATTAATCCTTCTCACATATTCATTTCTGAAACAAACCCCTTAATCAACCTCTTTTTCAGGGCACTATGCTCAGTGATATGAGCCAGAATGGCAAACACATAGCAGCATAACAGAGAACAGCCTAGCACCTGGCATTGCAAAAGATGCTCCACTTTCAGTAGAGCTCACAGGGATATCCTGCTGCGAGGCTGTGGTACTGCAAAGAAGTAAGCAGAAAACAGAGCTGAGATGGAATTTGCAACTGTAGCTGACTGAGCAGATTCTGATTATGTCCCATTTTCAGAATCTGGCAAGAATACTGTTGCCTTTCTCCAGGTTTGATCACTCAGGACTTGCCTTAAGAGGATCAAATATCAGTTACAATGAGAAAAGGATGTTTTGGTCAGTATGTGGCTAGAAGAGAAACCTTTTCTTCCTTCCTTGGGAAGATGTAGTATTCTGAGGTGATTCTAGATGAATTTGATCTGGTCTACATAAGCATCACCATGAGACTGCATAACCTACAACACAACAACCTCATTTTTGAGGAATGTATAATATTGGAAACATAGAGTGCGTAATATTTTGAGATAAGTAATACAGAAGAATAAACTGTAGCATTCTTGGCTTGAAATTAAGAACTTTCATTGACATAAGGAAGAAGGGGCGGGTAGGCCTAGGGAGGCACAATGGGCACATAATGATATTGAATGATATTGCTTTTTCTAGTATTTTCCCCCAAACCATGTGAATTAATCACTTACATTTTCCTTTCTTCAGCATTATCCAGTGTGTAGAGATAAGGAATTGATACTTTGGTCAACAAACTACTTTCTTCAGCAGCTCTTCTTTGACACCTTATTAAAGGAAACACAAATAGTATGAATCATTGCAGTAGTACAACTGAGAGGGAAAATCAGTTCTACCACTTTTTCTATATGCCACCAGGGCATAGAGAAACAGGTAAGGTCCACCCATTGGGTTCCAAATGCGACTCTACAGTATTAGCAATTAATATCAGCCTGAACGGGTATGAAGCCTGTTGAGCATGATGATTTAACTTTTCAGCTCAATTCACTTCAGCACTACATTGAAATAATCTCTATAAAAGAATTACTAAATGTGCATTCTTTCAAAATCTCTAATGAAGGAATGAAAAAGAAGCAAGAAATAAGACACTGTCTATATACCTCAGATCAGCATAGATTCTTTTGATTTGTATTTCTGAGCAGGTCCAATTCATGACACACACATAGTTTTTTCTCAGTTTATAAATAATTTTTAAAATAAATTAAAAAATTATGAAACATGGAATTCAGTTCTAGCATTCTCCCTGGGTCTAACTATTAGTTCTATACTTCATGACTGTTTACTAAAAATATTATCTAACAGATCAGCTGTCTGGCAAGACAATGTCATATCAACATTTAGGTAATTTAGAAGTTCTCAAATCTGTTAATATCTCTCACAAAGACTAAAGGCAATAATTTGTCAGCCACAAACATCAGTTGTCATTTTCTTCAAAGTTTTACTCTATCCATTCACATAAGTATAAATTGGGAGAGGAATGGGTGGAGAGCCCTGCAGAAAGAGGACTGGGGGTGCAGGCTGGCAGCAGATCCAGTATGAGGCAGCAGTGTGTCCTGGCAGCCCAGACAACAAATCACATCCTGGGATACATCAAACACAGCACAGAGAGTCAGAAAAGGTGACTGTTCCACTGTATTCGGCATTTGGGGCGGCCTCACCTGGAGTGCTGTGTGCAGTTCTGGGCTCCATAATTTAAGAAGGATGTGAATGTCCTTGAATGTGCCCAGAGGTGGGCAACAAAGCTGGAGCAAGGGCTGGAAGTCATATCCAGTGAGGAGTAGCTGAGGATGTCAGGTTTGCCTGGTTTGGAGACAAAGAGGCTGAGGGATGACCTCATTGCTCCCTACAGCTTACTGAGGAGGGGAAGTGGAGAAGAAGGTGCTCTTCCCTGGGATTCAGTGATAGGATATGTGGGAAGAGTTCAAAGATGTGCCAGGGAAGGTTTAGACAACACTAGAAAGCATTTCTTTACCGTGAGGGTGGTCAAACACTGGAACAGGCTCCCTAGAGAGGTGGTCAATGTCCCAAGCCTGTCAGGGTTTAAGAGGCATTTGGACAATGCCCTTAATAACATGATTTAATTTGGTCAGCCCTGAATTGTTCAGACAGTTGAACTGGATCATCATTGTAGTTCCCTTCCAGTTAAAACTAACCTACTCTATTCCATCCTATTCTATTTTATCTATTCCTATTCCTATTCCTATTCCTATTCCTATTCTATTTTTAAACTGTTGCATATGGTGATTTTCAGAAAAGAAATGTTACTTGTTTCATGTTCCAAATGAATAGATGTTTTTATTTAGTTTACTTCCTTTTTTCATTTTCCTCTGATAAAGAGCTGGCAAATATGTCAATGGAAATTCACAAAACATGACACTTAGAGCATTTGTCTTGAAATTATACAAGCATCAATCAGATTAGATATCTGACCAAGGTATAGAAACATAATGGCTAAAGAAGACCCCCAAAATTATTCTCTAAATCAATACTGGAAAATATTTTTAAAATATCTATGATGCTTTCTTAGTTCAAGCTTCTTGTTGGATATAATAGTATAAATTTTCTATTAGATTATGACGTGTTTATTTAAAAAGCAAATAAAAGGCTTTTCTGAAACAAAAGGTGCTTTTTTTTTGTTTTCTGAAAGAAAAAAGTGCAAAATTATAATGTTTTCCTTATTTAACTGCTATATATGTAAAGTCATTCATGATTAATTCTATAATCATTAATTAAAATTGTAGTGGTGGGGATTACTAGGAATCTTGTAACTGTTTAAACCTAGGCTCAGCAATGAAAAAGAGAAAAAGAAACAAAGATGATTTTTCCACTACCACTCAAGAATTCTGTCAAATTATGATAATGTGTGTTTCTATACCCTTTATCCATACTGTGAAGCAATCAATCCTGTTGCACTCTAAATATACTTAAATAACAAATAATAAATGGAGACTAACAAGAAACATGTTTTCCATTCTAGCTACGTAGATATTGATCAGCACAGAAGTATCAGACTGCTTAATTAATTTGAAAAACTATGGACAAAATTTAAGACTGCTTTACAAACTCACTGTGCTAAAGAAAAGCAACTGAGGGTTAAATCCAGGTACATTCATACCCAGGAGAAGATAACATAAATAGATTGAAATCAGAGAGCAGTGCATAAGAACCAGTAATAATGCAGATGATATATGTAGCCTGCATGACATTATAAAAGGCTCAGGTCTCAAGGAACAAATTTGAATTATGAATTTTTATGCAGCAGTAGATACGTATTTTCTTATTCATATCTTCCTCAGCAGTATTTTCTTATGGTACACTGTGTATTCACTTTTAAGAACTTGCAGACCACTCACAATGTCTATGCAACTGTATTGTGTGGCCCAATTATGATAGTAGGGGGGAGAGTACAGGGTTAGGCTTCTGTGAGAAGCTGCCAGAAGCTTCCTCTTTGTCTGATACATCCAGCGCCAGCCAACTCCAAGACAGACCCACCTAGCCAAGGCTGAGCCTGTCAGTGATGATGGTGGCACTTCTGTGATAACAGATTTAAGAAGATAGAAAAAACCTGAGCAACAGCAACTGCAGCTGGAGAGAGGAGTGAGAACATGAGACAAAAAGCTCTGAAGACACCAACGCCAGTGAAGAAGGAGGGGGAGGAGGTGTTCCACGCACCTGAGCAGAGATTGCCCAGCAGCCCATGATGCAGACTGTGGTGAGACCAGCTATCCCTCTGCAACCCAAAAAAATCCACAGTGGAAGCAGCACAAGGAGGAAATCACACCTCCAAAGGAGCCTGTGACTCTGTAGGAAGCCCATGCTGGAGCAGGTTTGCTGGAAGGACTTGTGGTCTCATTGGGGGACCCACACTGGAGCAGTCTGGAAGGCACACATGCTGGAGCATTCAATGAAAAACTGCATCCCTGGGAAGATCTCACCTTGGAGAAGTTCATGGAGGACTGACTGTCTTCTGTGGGAGGGACTCCATGATGGAGCAAGTGATGGGTGTGAGGAATCCAACTCCTGAGAAGGAAGAGCAGTAGAGACAATGTGTGATGAACTGGCTGCAGCCCACATTCCCTGTTCCCCTGCACAACTGGGAGGAGCAGAGGTAGAGAATTAGGGAATCAAGTTCAGCTCAGAAAGAAGGCAGCAACAAGGGAAAGGTGTTTTTAGGATTTGGTTTTATAGCTCATTATTCTTCTCTGATTTTGATTGGTAATAATTTGAACTAATTTTTCCCCAAGTTAGTTCTGATTTGCCTGTGACAGTAATTGCTGAGTGATCACTCCATGTCCTTATCTCAACCCACAATCCTTTTGTTATATTTTCTCTGCCCTGTCCAGCCGAGAAGGGGAGTGGTAGAGTGGCTTCAGCAGGCACCTGGCATCGAGCCGAGGTCAGTGTCTCCTCCAGGTGACTTTTAAATAAAGTATTAAAATCTATGGGAACAAGATGACTGTAAAGAATTACAGCTCATTTGAATAACAGCACCTCCAACGCACTGACTTTTGCTAGCATTGCAGTTGCAGCATCCATGATATGATTACTTTGTAATCACGGGCAATAGAGATTTGGAATGTTTTCTGAGGAACCTGCATTATTGTCACATAATAACATTGATTTAAGATTTTTCTCCCAGTGTTGGTAACAGTGACATCTGCAGAGAGCAGTTAGTTTTGAATGCTTGATACTCGCATCACAGCAGAGATTAATACTGATTCAAGGACGTCTGCTAGGTCTATTTTACAATCTCAACAGAAGGTGAATTTGTTGATTTTTTTTGTAAGACTGTGATTTAATAAATTTTCCACTGTCAAAGTAAAGATAAGGTTATTTTAATTACTAGTCTATTTCTTTTCTGAATCTGAAGTACTCCTCAAGTTCACATATAAGCATTAGTTTTTAGTTGTTAAAAAGAAACAGAAAGAGTCAATTCAATAGTCCATAAATTACAATGCATTTGCAGACAATAATTCAAGTGTCACCAGCTGGCAGTACTCACAGTGACCATAAACTGGGATTGAGTCTTGTGAGTACCCATTTTTCTGCAGATGAACAACACTGGTTTGACTCTGAATGCAATACTGCTTGGTTAACGAATATGTAAAGTGAGGAGTACAGTGGTGAATGAACTCCTGTAAATTTCCAGGGTATTTTGCAAACGTAAGATCAGATATGTTTCTCTCTTCTCACATTGTACGGTATTGAGCCTACTTGACTGGAACCTTTTTCTCAAAATTGACTTAGAACTACTCATGTGGCTATGCCAGAAAGATTTGATGCAAAGATGGAGAAGACTATTTACACCCTTTTACTGGACATGCAAGAGGCATAAGAGTAAAACAAAGGGCAAGATGGTGTTCTGGAGATTTAGATACTAATGAATATTGAAATGCTGCAAAAGATCTGGTTCAACACATAAGAGAATAAGATTATTAAAGATATGGACATCAAACAAAAGATACAAGAAGAAATAAGAAGAAAAACTATTAGTTTTTCCCGAGAAGCAACTTCCTCTTAAGTTCCATAATTAATTTCTGTCCATCAAGCTCCATAAACAGGGTGAAATTGTACTCACCTTGTATATCTGCCCGTAGGTAACTTTAAACATCACACTAGTATACATACATCTGTATCTCAGCTGATCTTTTCATGCTCCCTTTACTGATAAATGAGAAGCACTGGCACTCCTACAGTACAATTCATTAGATCTCGGGGTGAGATGGAAAGAACCTGTGTCATTCCATTGATTCTTAAGCAAATGTAGAAGTTGAACACAGACATAGATTTCCATGTAGTAGGAATGTAATTTTCTTACAATAAGGTGTTCTCTATCAATATTTGTTATCACTTTCATATATCATATGTCTTCCAAAAAATTAGCACACACTGAAGAAAATGAGAAGTTTTTTTTCCTGAGGAACATATCAAGTCTATATTAAGTCATCTGCATTTGACAAAATTAATTCCATGCAATGTCTAGCACTTCTAGTCCACTAAATATCTAGCAGATAATATCTTCATTGAAAAGCATCACCTTACACATACCTACAGTAAATACAACTGAGGACATAGGCCACTTATTTAAAAACCTTGCTTCAAAAATCAAAAAACTGAATAAGTAAGTGTGGAAAAGCTCTAGAGGCACACACTGAAGTACACACATGGTTTGTACACAGAATTAAGTGTGCAGTGCAGGGGATGGATGAGCTGCTAAAGAGCACAGAAGGCCACGGACACCCACATCCAGGAAAGCCCGAGGCAATGACACAGGAGCACAAAGTCTTATGAGGAGCGCCTGAGGGAGCTGGGGTTGTTTAGCCTGGAGAAAGGAGGCTCAGGAGGAATCTCACTGCTCTCCATGACTGCCTGAAAGAAGGATGTAGCCAGGTGGGGATCAACATCTTCGCCCAGGCAACCACTGACAGGAGAACAGCCTTAAACTGTGCCAGGAGAGGTTTAGTTCGGACATTAGGAAAAATTCTGCGCAGAAACGGTGATAAGACACTGGAATGGGCTGCTCAGGGAAGTGAAGAGTCACCGGCCACGGAGGTGTGCAAGACTGGACATGTCA
>WAAE01007009.1:24976-35863 GCA_013400495.1 Nicator chloris
CTGCTCTGCGCCGCCGCCCGTGCTGAGCCGCGGTCCGGCACCCCGGTGGGGAGTGGGACCGCCGGGACCGGCCTGCCCCGGCGCGGGTGGGCGTCCCACAGCCGCTGCGCGGGTCTCTGCCGGCAGCCCCCGTGGCAGGGGCGTCGCTGCGGTGCCGGCGGGGGGCGGCGTTCGGGGGCAGCCGGGCCGCTGGCCGGTGCCACGCCTTGTCTCCGGCGGGCAGGGCAGGCAGCGTGCCCGGGGCTGGCAGCGGGGCCGGGACTGGCGGAGTGCTCGCCATGCCCGAGCCCCGGCGCGCACCGCGGCGGCTGATGCAAGGCCGCTCCTAAGGCCCGGGTGCCGTGTGCTCCTCTCGTGCGCCTTCGGGGCTTTGCTTATCGGAACGGCGCTGATGGGAGTGGTCAAGTGGGAAACGCACCGCTGTCGAATGTACTTTCGGTACTTCCTACTGGTATTAATAAATGTAGAGAACGAGAAACGAAGAACGAAAAAAACGTGGTCACATAGACTGTTCTTCCCTCTCGGGTACTGTTTCATTTTGGTTGGTAGTGGTAAACTGACAGCTTTGCTTATAAAACACATGGCAGTCTTGTAGCATCCTAAGGCTTGCACTTCAGGTGCTTCAGGAGTTTGTATCATATTGGAATTCAAATAATACCTTTACTTAAAACCTATGAGTTCTAAATGTAGGTTTTGTCATTGTTCTTAAAATACTAACATTGGTGTAGACCTTAAGTCTTTTTAAGACTTAAAGTCTTAAGGCTTTTTAAACAATTGACTGTAAAGTAGTACTGTTGAAGTGAAACCAGTAAATGTAATTTCTGCAGAGGAGGAATCTAATAGTCAGGCTTAGTTACTTTCCACAGGATAGAGTTGACTTGAGTTTAGCCAATGACTAGACAAAATACTGGAAGTTTCAGAGACAGAGCAGCAAGGGTTATGTAAGTCCATATGGTAGGTTGCAGAGCTAAATTTTTAGGAGGAAGAAAACCAAACCAGCCATCAGGTCAGATGCAAACTGTTCTTTGTCTAAAGACGGCATTGATGATAACAATGAGGTGGTGAGTCTATTAAAGACATGCTGCTTTTCAGCAGATGCTTTAGTAAAATGATGTCCTTTGGATCTGACTCTGCTTCTGGCCAGAGGAGAGTAAACTTGCATCATCTTGGAATTATATGTGTAGATATTTAGAGGACCTCTTGTCACATTTATATTGGAATACAGACCAACTCCCAGCTAGGGCTTTTATGCACTGTATAAACAAACTAGTTCACATGTTAGACCTCAGTTTTTTCTGCAAGCTAGCTTGGCCTTTGGAAGAGGTTAGGTCACAACTTCCACTGAATCAGAGAGAAGGCAAGAAATTGTCAAATGACGATGTTTTATTCTGACAGTTCTGTGTTTACAGAACTTGCTTTGAAGCTAAACCTGAAGCTCCTGGAACAGGTCTGGTGGAGGGCTATGGCGATGATTAAAGGACTGAAACATCTCTCTTATGAAGAGTGGCTGGGAGAATTGGGCCTGTTCAACCTCAAGAAGAGACAAGTGAGAGGAGACCTCATAAATGTGTATAACTGTCTGAAGAGAGGGTGTCAAGAGGATGGATCAAGGCTCTTTTTGGTGGTGCTAAGCACTTGGACAAGAGGCAACAGGGAGATGTTCATGCACAGGAAGTTTTGCCTGTACATGAGTAAGAACTTCTTCACTGTGTTGACTCATGACTGAGCAATGAAACAAGTTGCCCTGAGAGGTTGTGGCATCTCCTTCACCGGAGGTACTCAAGAACTGTCTGCACTATGCCTTGTGCTCTAGGATGGGCCTGCTTGAACAGAGAGGCTGAACCAGATGATCCACTGCGGTCCCTTTCAGCCTTACGCATTCTGTGATTATGTGATCAAAATGATTGTAATTTGGCCTCTAAAGTAGTTGCAGTCCCTTGCTTCTCAGTATAATTTTCAGGTTTTTATTATTAGTTCTATTTTCAGGAAGAACATTTATAGTTGAAAAATGTTTTTTTCCAGAGTTAATGGAAAACTCATTCTTCATAAAATGCAGGTGTATATTTCCGCAGGTCCTGTTGACCTACAGTGCTTTCTCTGAAAAAGTTACCCTTTGTAGCACTGAACTGAGCTCGGCTTGGTCCCTGTTAGTCTTGCACGTTTCATTCCTCTTCTGTTACATAGTTACAGGAGCGGCTAATGGGGTGTGGAGGTGGTTGGGGGAAGGAAAGACACATGTTGTCTTTTGCTGCTTAGTTATAAAGTTTGTTTGGAAGCTGTTAAAGGTGGGATTAATTCTAGCTCATATGGGCGTTTTGTGTGCTGAACAGGTTTCTTTTCTCCCTCCTACAAAATTTCCCCATAGAAAATTGAAGTCCTCATTACTCCAAATAACAGCGTACTGTTTTCCTGGTAAACTGTTTGTAGTAACAATTGTTGAAGTTGGTGTTGAGCACTTTCTAGCCTACACATTTTCTTAAACTGGATTACACTTTAATATTTGAAGAGAGAACTGAGACCAAAATCTACTCTGTAGTTCAGATAAACTTAACTAATCAAAAGCAATTTAACAAATTACCTATAATGTGTAGCTGGATGTTTGTTAGAAATGTAACAGCTGATGTCTGAACTAAAAAAAAAAGGAAAGAAGGGTAGGACCCAGAAACAGATTGAGAGACATTAGACTCCTAAATCCCAAACTGTAATTCTCAGAATTTCTGTTGTCATTTCCCCCTGTAGCTCTGTTTTCAAAGAAAATGTTTGTCTAGTGTCTGTCTCCTGTAGCAGCCAGTAGGAAGTGCTTAGGTGATTTACTGAAAAAAAAGGGAACACAAATCCAATTATACCTTCACTTTCATATTATCTTTTAGTAATCCATGATTTAAATAACTGATTATCTGCTTCTAAGCTGTTGAGTTCAGAGGCTACCAAGGTATTTGATTTACATTAATTAATCTAGGCATACCTGAACTTTTAGTCTTTTTGGCATCTTGTGGCAATGAATTCCCAAATTCAATTATGTTCTTTGTAGGAAAGGCATTCTACTTGGTATTATTCTCACCTTAAACTATTAAGTTTTGTCGTGTACCTCCTTATTCTTACATTATGAGCAATAGTCAGTCATTGTGTATTTAGCTCTTCTTGCTTTTTAAATAACTCATCACAGAAATGAGCAATTTTGTGTTTATTGCAAGCACAACCTATAAAGGGATGCACAGTCCAGGCATTCTTTATGCTCATCTCCCTCTGAGGAATTTGATCGCCTCTGTTTGCACAATGCCAATGTGAGCACATTCCTATACCGGGTTTAGGAGTTAACTTTCATCACAGTCAAAGTCCTTGAGATTTGTGGCTAAAACAATGTTGATAGCACAGCAATGTTTTGGCTATTTCTGGCCTGCACAACATCAAAGCTTTTTTCCACCCTTCCTCCCCAGCAAGTAGGCAAGGGGGTGGGCAAGAGGCTGTGTAGGGGCACAGCTTGGACAGTAGACCCAAACTGGCCAGTGGGATGTACTGTACTGTGTATTGCCATGCTCAGAAATAAAAACAGAGGTGGAGGAAGAAGAAAGGGTGTTTTTTTTGCTTTCAAGATGTCTGGTTTTTGGAGATTAATAAACTGGAGCTTGTAGCATTGGTCACCCTGTGGGATGTGGTGAGCACTTTTTTGCTTCACTTGTTGGGTATTTTTCCTTTTCTTCCTCTGTTAAACTGTCTGTATCTCAACCCTGTAATTTTTTTTTTTTAATTTCTTCTTCCTGTTTTCTCCCCTGTCCCACTGTGGGGGGTGAGCGAGCAGCAGCATGGCTGCTAGCCAGGGTAAAGCCGCCCCAACACTGCACAAACACCTAAAAATGTGATTGAAAGAAGCAATAGCAGCACCCTATGGTTCTGTGGTAATGGTGCTCACTGAATTAACCAGTGGTGTGAAAGATCCCTATGCTGGGTGTTTCTTGAGCTTATTCTAGATATAGATATTCCTCTTGAAGTTGTACACAGCTGTGTATAGTTCAATGAAAATCCGCTAGACTGGAGTGAAGCCAAGAAAGAGTTAGGCTTCAGTAGCAATGTGGATTGTTTGAGTATTGCAGAAAGGGTTGTTGGTGCTTTCTGTCTTCTGTTTAGTACATAAACATGTGGACTAGAGTTTAGTGGCCAACCTGTTGCTGAGCACAGCTCTGAGATATGAAATAAAGCTCTTGTTCTTTTTTTATCTTGTTAAATCTAGTGGGTGCTAGAGAAAAATAACTCTAAAAGGAAGGTGCAGAATCTTTTACCTAGTTGATATTTTAGGCATAGAAAAGTTGCTGGTTCTCCTCTTTTGTTATGGGTATAAATTATACACTTCCTTAGACTTTACTGTTGTTTGTTCAAAGGCATGTGTTTACTTTGAGCCATCTGTTACTCTTGTTTGCCCAAAGGCACGTTGGATATTTGGCCTGAAAAACAGACTGAATTTGATATTACAGGCCTGAATCTTAAACATAAATAGGTCTTACAGCAGGACTAGATGATTTTGGAATGATAGGTTGGTGATTGAAGCATTTGTCTGGTGGATTGTGGAGCAAATTTCAGTTTTCCAGTAGTAAACTGGCTTCTGAGAAGTTGTGAGAATAAGTAGGTGACTTTGTATGGTTGTGACTTACTTGCCTGCATTCAAATATTTTGTAAACCAGACAGCCATTTGAACAACTACTCCTTTCTTTGAAACTGGTGAGGACTGCTGAACTGTGTCACTTAGTGAGTTTCTATTTGGAAACTGGATTTTGATTAATTTTTTCAAGACATAGGAGGACATTAGTCTTAGCTGCTGCTCTAAGGGGAGCAAATGTTCAAAAAATGAGTAGATGTGGCACTTCATGATACAGGTCAGTGAGCATGGTGGTATTTGGTCAAAGGTTGGACTTGATGATCCTGGAGGTATTTCCAACCTTAATAATTCCATTATTCTAATGTGTCCTCTCCTTGAAAGATTAGGGAAGAGTAAAGAGGATCTCTGAAAGTCCTCCCTTCCATTTCTTATAAGAAATTTATTATTTGTGGTGAGTTGACCCCAGCCAGTAGCCAAATGCCACCCCACCCCCAAACCCCCCTCACTCCCCTCGTGAAAGGGGTTAAAATAGCAGACATCTAACAGGTGCTTGGGAAGACAAACCCCATAAGCTGGATGTGTGTCTTTTTTCCCCACACCCCTTGCTTCTCCTTTTCCAGAGTTTTTACTGCCGAGCATGACATCATATGGTACACATCGATGTTGCTTCCAAAACATGAATATAAATAAAATACTTTGTTACATAATCTTCTTGTTGGGGTAGCATTTTTGTTTCTGGGGCATTTTTAAAAGTCGATTCTCTAAATCTGAACAGGCAGCCTGTGTGCCATGCTAAATACTCATAATAATTCTTCAAACAGTTTTAACTGTTCAAAGGGCAATTCTTGTGTAATACGTATGTATGTATTAGCTTACAGTTTTCAGTACAATTTTCTAAAATACGTTTTAAGAAATTTTACCTATATTCTAGCAGAATATGACTGTGACTTGAGAAATGCAGCCATTTAAAAAAAAAGTACAGCTGGAAAAATCCTGTGTTAACCTCCTCAAATCACTAGAGACATAATGGGGCTATTTTCCTTTTTATTATATCCACCAAGAATGATATTATGCCTCAATTTACGTTCCCCTCATTTTCTTATGCAATAAGCAGACACGTTTGCAAGCTTTGAAAAGATGGTTTGGGATTTCCTCACTGTAGGAAATTGTACTGGTGTCTTTCTCAAAATATCCTCTTGCATATATGGCTAGCATTATAGACAGACAGCCCAGGAAGTATCAGCAACATTTTTTAGTTTTGATTCAAATTTGAACTTTGTAACATTGCAGCACTACCTTTTTTTTTTTTTTTTTTTTTAAGTTCTAATTCTAAACTTTCTAAACTGCAGTAATTGATAAATTATCAATTAGAAAGCTGTTACTTGCTAGCCATCAAACAGCTGATGTGCTGTTTGAAGTGCCTGTGTGGTATGTGAGCTCTGAAGAGAAGACAAAAGATCCTGCCTTTAGTAATATTACTTTATGTGACCATGTATCTATCCAATAGTTGAGTGTTGCTTAAATGTATGGTTAATTAACTTGGTTTTTTTTGATTTGTAGAAGAGCTTCTGCCTTGAAGTAGGCATGTTTTCAGGCTGTAGGCATATACTTACAATGCAAGGCAGACCTTGAATTAATTTTCTTGCATAAATTTTTAGGCTGAAATTTTGACTTTTTTCACCCCTATATCCTACCAACGTTAAGTAATATTTAAGCTAAATCGAGTGGTCTGGATTGGGACATCTTATTGTGTGTCTGTTATAACCTTGGGTTTCTTTACAATCTCTTTGTGGGGGAGGAGGTATTATTGCCTCCAGGCAGTAGGAGGAAGTTCTGTAGGGGAAGGCATCCCCAAAAGTCTGGCGTGATTTGGACTGAAAAGCTTGTCTTGATAGGTTGATTTTTGGGACTCTGTATGGATCTTCACCACACTTCAATATTTGACCACGTTAGGTCAGTGAGCTATCTTATGAATGTGCCTCGGTCTGCTTTTCTAATAGGAAATACAAACTTGTAACTTTTTCACCACTGAGCTGGACTGAATCTGCAGTGTGCTGTGACAAGGATCCAATAAGGATAAAAGGACTGCTAGACCATGAGTGGTTTGTTGGGATGCAAATCCCTGTGGGCCCCATTCCCACAGGCTCAGAAGTACTCAGAAATGTGAGGGCCGAACTAAAACCTTCAGAGAAACTAAAATACATAAATCCACACAGACATGAGGTAGAAATGTAAGTTTTAGTTTTAAACAAGTAGAGAATATTTTAAGTGCCGTAAGCAAATAAAGAGCCTGTATTAGTTAGTAAGAAAAGCCCTAAAGGCTAGTTTAAAGTACAGTACCAGAGTTAACTAAGCCCTAGACATAATGAAAACATGATGCAGCATTGCTAGCATTCCTAGATAGAACAGATAGAACTATGGTCATTGAATTTGTGTAAGAAATGACGACCACTTTCATACATCAATGTTAGGCTGGGATAGGTCCAAGAAGACAGTAGTAGAATCATATTTGTAGCTGATTGGGTAAAAAAAAGAATAAAAATGTACTGCTTTGAGAATGCTAGGGATGCTGCTGTTGATGGGGCTGCTGCTGCTTCTGCTTGGGACATGGGGACTCTATGCCAAACAGCTTTGCATAATAGAACGAACTGTTATGCTTTGAACTCTTGACCTTCGAGACTGATCTTCTAGCCATGCAATAAATAACTTTTCCAACAACCCAGCCACCCTAGTTTTCTTTGAAGACCCCAGCAAGCCTGACAGTGGTTCATTTATATGGACATACCTTTGGAAAAGTTTTTATATAAGCTGACAGGGACTTTTAGGAGGAGTGTTAGAAAGACTAAGGGGTAGTGTAGTATATTCAGAATTAAAACACTTTTTAGAAGAATTATGGATAAAATACACAGCTTTCAGGTTCCAGTTGCTATGTATTATTGGGAACATACTAACTAGAGAGTTTTCTGCAAACTGTCACAACTTTCTTACTCTTTCCCACCTCAAAAATTATGACAGGTATCAAACAACATACTGAATGATAGAAAAACCATAAAGGATGTATTTTAGAAAATACTACAAACATTATATCAAAATAAAATGAACACAATAAATTCAAATATTGCAAAATATAGAAAACACTTAAAATTACACAATACACTTGCATTATTTTAATTAAATTGACGTATTTGTGTGAAAAATGACATCTGGTTCTTATTTTATGTAATGAGTCATTTTCTACATATTTCTGTATTATTTACTGCACCCATTGAGAAAAAGTCTGACTCAAAAGCTACTGGAAATAGGATGACTTTATTTATAGCTGATAGTTTGGGAAACTTCTCGCGATAGCTTAAGTTGGCCAGAATCTGTGCTTCTTTTGAATGCCATTTCCATACTTTTAGTAAATGACAATTAATTTAATTTTCTTGTCTATTACTAGAAAGGCTGTAGCTGCAGCTTCTTTCTTAACTGGTCTAAAACTCTGCATATTTCTGTTTTGAAAAAGAATTCTGTCGTTTAGGTGCTTGCGGATTTTCTGATTGCCAGCATTACCATTATTATTACTAGCTTTATTGATAAAATTGCTTAACACACACACAAAAAATATTTTCTCTAAATGAGAAATCCTGCTTCAGTGCTTTCATAGAAGAATTGTTCTGTAAGATTAAATGTGAATCTTGGCATAAGTTGCACTATGCTTACACAGCTACTGTGAGTTGTCTGCAAGATGCAAAGATTTTATTAGGCATAATTAATTACTAAAGAAATTCTTGAGAAGGAATCTCGATGTTTGGCAAGAAGATTACTTCAGAACTGATGTCCTGTCTTTACAGGTAGTACGAACATTGCCAATGACTTTGCTGTAAAGAAACTGAATGACTTAGTGGTTTTATAAGAAGTAAGGTTTATAAGTAGCAATCCTACTCATACCACCTCTCTGTTTTGATTTGAGTAATAATGTACAGGCAGGGTCTTAAGGATTAGTGTACCTGGCTTAGTCTTTTATTTGATTGCATTTGAGATCCTTTGTAAATGCTGAAATAGGTTATGTTTTTCTCAAAGGGGATGTTTAGTGTTTTCTTCAAAAACATTTAGGAGAATGCTCCAGATACAAAATTATTCAGTTCCCACCTTGAGGCTTATTGAAACCCTATTTTGAAGGAAATCAGCATTAATTATGAAGCATAATTATGGTGTTGAGTGGCTAATAAGCATCCAGTTATTTAGAACTGGGGGATAATACAGCATTTGAGGCATTTGTTTAGTTGTCTATAAATATGGTAAGTGATTTGAACACATCCCTGTGAGGCTTTAAAAACCTCACAGAACTGCACCTTGTAATGGCCCGTAAATCACACTGGGGGCTTCATCCTTGTATGTGCTTGCTGTTCACTACAGGAGCATGTTACAGAGACTTTTTTTTACTACCATCTGAACAAGTTCTCCAGCATGCTCTTAGCCCAGCAGTTATGCAGTTGTGTATTATACATGTATTATTATAGCACTTCTGTTTGCTGAAGTGCATCCCACATCCTCTCAGCCATCCTGTGAGATGCAATGTGTGTTACTTAGCTGTCATTAACTCAAAGGTTTTTTTTTCTCTTACCTATTTTTTTCATCCTCCCTTTCTTTCCTTTGAACACCTACATCCCTATTTACCTTCCATACATCTCTTCCTTCAGTGATAAGCCTTTCTGGAACAGAGTAAGATGAAACCCCTGAGGTTGTTGTCAACCTCTGTTGATGGCACGGTGAGAGGCACAGAGAGCCCCCTATTAAACTTAAAGCAAAACTAAAGAAATGACACCTCCACCATCCCCATCTTGTATCTGTGGCTTATACCTAGTGTTTGAATGAACATACATGTTACATATGTTGAAGTTGGAAATTTGCTTATAGTACATCTCCACATGTAAGGCAAGTCCCGAAGTTTCTGTTCCTTCAGATACAGTTTGTCTCTCGCTGCAGGGAACTTAAAAGTTAAGGCAATGAGGTGTAAAACTACAGACATTTTTTTGGTTTAACAAGTGAATTACATTTTATGTTCTTGCAGAAGAAAGATGAGTTACTTTGAAGGGTGGTTTTAATTTTTTTTTCTTTTTAACAACAGCAATCCTTTGTAACTATCTCAAAGTACATCTAAATTGAACACGTTATTGAGCCAAGCCACATGTTTGGCATCATCCCAGAACAGTATCATGCATAATCACAGGAAATGTTTCTCCAGCTGATGCAAGCAGGCACAGTGTTAAGCAGCTGGTGTTTAATGGGATGTGCATAGTTAACATTATGAAAAAATGTGGAAAGGGTTAATACTGTATTGAATCAATGACTTGTAATTCCATTATTTGATATTTTTTTTTAATTTTTTATTTAGTGTTCATTTGTTTAGTGACTTCTGTAGTTAAGATGCTGAAATTGTCTCTCATGTGAACGATGACACACAGAGGCACTGTAATGCCTCCTTGTTATGCTGAGGCTCTTGTTTGAATTTTGGTATTCTCTGAGGAGAATATTGTGTGTCAGGAAGCCACTGTTTCTTCCTGAGTACATATTCCTTAATCTTGATGTCGCCCTTTTAAAGATTGACCCAGTCTTGACTGGAGGTGGCAATATTTGACCCAGACAACTTGAAAGAATTCCAGGGTGATGTCTGGGCCTTTTGTAGAAAGTGAGATATCTGAAGGCGTACAGTTGTTACTCCACCGGGCAGCACTGCTTGTAAAGGTGCAAAATACAAAGTCAGAAAATCCAATTGTTTTAGTGTCATGCTTTTGCCTGCTATTTCTGATTAATGTCCCAGACATTATTAAACCACTATTATCCCCAGCTAACTACTTTGATGTTAAGTATGTATTTGTACTGTTGGCATCAAACATGCTCGGAGAAGAAGTTTTATTGAATCGAAGAAAAATGTTCTCAGAGGTCCAAAATAGCTTTTTTATCTAAGTTTTTTCTTTAAAGTCTTTTCTTTAAAGTATTTTTCCTTTGATGTGTATGACGTAGAAACGATATATACTGAGAAGAATGCGTTGTTTGGGTTTTTTAAAATATTGAGTCTTCTTTGTAAATAAAATACCAAGTTTACCTTTGTGTTAATGAAGCTGCTGAAGTTAATTGTAGCCATTCAAAAATGTGTTCATATCAGTAAAATTTAATGTTTGGGGATTTATTTTTAGTCTTCTTACACAGTAGTGTAAAGTAAAATATTGTATGTGATGATAAATTTAAAATGTCTTAATGTGTATTTATGGTCTCACTGTTTGATTTATATATATTTAAAATGTAAAAATAAT
>WAAE01007010.1:0-15978 GCA_013400495.1 Nicator chloris
GGGGAAGAAAAATTAATTAAAGGCTCAGAGTAAGGGAAATACGAAATGTTGAGACACTCATACATCCATAAAATTAGATTGAAATCCAGAATTCACTTACGAAGATTTAACCAAATCAGAAAAAATGTTTATTTATATATTTTCAAGTGGGGAAAATTCATCATAATGGTTGCTCGTAAAACATATCAAGTGACTATGAAAAATAAAAAGAAAACATAACTCCAGCAGTTGCTGTATTCTTTGGGTATTTTATGTGA
This sequence comes from Nicator chloris, assembly GCA_013400495.1. Classification (NCBI taxonomy): domain Eukaryota; kingdom Metazoa; phylum Chordata; class Aves; order Passeriformes; family Pycnonotidae; genus Nicator; species Nicator chloris. The sequence goes on from WAAE01007010.1 coordinate 258, forward strand.
GAAAACCATATCTGTTTCCCTAGAGTAAAATTGGCAAGTTTTTAAATGAAATTTTGCCAAAGGGTTTCGTTAACCATAAAATATGAGAGTATAGGAACATGTGCCATGCCTTCTGGGCATAATACTTATAGGAACATAAATCAGGAGTTACTTCAGAAAAGCTGAAAAAAATTCCATACAAGAGAAGATCAAAGCCAGAGTGTTCCAAGCTGGTTGTCCCACAGGTGTGTGGGTGGGTGTGTGGGTGGGTGTGTGTGTGTACTGGCTCTTTCCTGATCATATAATTTCCTGATCAATTCTTAGGGTGACCGTTGTCGAGAGCCTGTCTACTCAACAGAGAAAAAAGTATATTGCAAAAGTGAAGAGGCCACACCTCATGAGCTTGGCATCTTCATGTCTATTTTAACTATCTGGCTGTGTCTCATGCTGACTAAACATGGTCCATGTGTTTAGCAGGTTGCTTTTCTACCAGTACTTCTAAGAAAAGTTCTACAGGACTAAAACAGCATAGATGCTTGCAAAAGATGTTTGGCTTAAGGCTCTTTCCCCACTCTTTGCTCTATAGAGAAATTATAACTGAATTATAACTAAAAGAGTTAAAAGTACTTAATGCTGAATCACCCTCATTTACAGCACCCATTTTCTTTATGAATGTCCGAAATTCTCTTGAAGCATGCAGTGATAGAATAAAAATCACATTTATGATTTGTCATGAAGACTTGGGAGCAGATTTTAGCTAAAGCCTAGTCAACATGAGCTAACTCAAATGCACTTTTGCACAGTAAACATAAAATAAAAAAGAGAATGGTTATTTCTTCCTGTTTGTTGCTGCTTGTTCACCCACCTTCCTGAATATCCTGTTTTGCAGGTCAGGACTTGTGTCAGATTGTTGTGTAGAATGAATTGCAGTGCCATTCCTCACTGACCAGAGGGATAAAAGCAAATGGAATGGGTTGTAAGTCTAGCAAACAGCTTTAGGAGATCTTAGAATACCTCAAAGATAGGGATCCTGAGAGCTGTGGAAGGATTTAGGGAAAGCCATGCACAGCCCCAGTCTCTTCTGACCACTCATGTAGAGAACTAGGCAGTTTTACAGGGAACAAGGTCAACCTCTTTCTTTCTCGTCCTTCAAATCTCAGGCAGCAAACATAAATTATTATTAGGAAAAAAGAGTAAAACCACAGCTGAAAATTTCTCTTCCATTTAAAATCTGTTTAAGCATTGTTTTTTTTCAAGAGGCATTTCAGTGTTAGCCATGGCTCCATATCTTCTTCCCATGAATATCAACTTGCATTGGCCATTAGCCACTTCTCCAAAAGATCCCTCTTTGTGGCTACCAGATCAGAAACACAATCACTTCAAGATGTGAAGTGCAAACTCACAGGGTGGAACTGTGTCAGAAAACATCCTGTAACATCCTGTAGCAATAATGGTGTCCTGACAGGCTTTAAACAAGATTAAATATTCTCTTCCCTCCAACAGCATAACTAGAGTGAAAAAACTTTCCCATGTGCGTGAGATAATTTGACAAAAACGTGACTCTTGGCTTGGACAGGCTGTGGATCAAACCTGCCCTCGTAGGTGAGACAGTGAGGTATAGAGCTATTCGATGTGGAAGCTCAGCCTGAGACAGAAATTTGGCTACAAGTATGGTATCACTCAGACAAGGTGAAAATATTTTGACGAGTTTTAGACCAGAAATCTCAATTTCTGCCAAAATGAAAAGTCTCAAGGGAATGTGTTGATTTTTAATGCATTTATCTGCAAGTGTCAAAATATTTGCAATTTTTTTTCTTTACATTTTGACAACATCAAAATATTTTATTTAGATCCAGCAACATTTTTTTTTAATTTCCTCAGCTGGTTTTATGACATTCATTTTGACATAGCATAGTAAAACTCATATTTTCTATAGCGGATAAGTTTATATTATAATATGTCAACATAATCATAAACTGCTGTCAAAACATTTTAATGTTTTCCAAGTCTTCATTCCTCCAAGACTTTAAGACATTTGGTTTGCTTTAACTCATGATTAAATAAATGAGAAAATAACATAATCTCTCAGTGAAAAAGAATCCTTTTTTGTAAACTGCTCAAGATTCTGCAACTTTATTTTATAATACTGCATTTCAAATAGTGTGTCTCACAATAAAATCCTCCTCAATGCAAAAATTACTGGAGATGATCCCTTATACTGACAGAAATAAAGGAAAGTTGAATGTAAAGATAACTGTTTATCAATGTTGTTTCTCTCCCACACATGAAAAGACCTTGAATTTGAGGAAAACATAGTGGTGGACTAGAAGAATTCTGCAATTTAGAGAGACAGATGAACATTGACTGAAGATTGATTTTGTTTCATTACAGTTATCTTAGAAATAGCTGTAACAAAAACTCTGAACTCTGAATCCCTAGTGTCACTATTCCCATCTGTTTCTGAGGTGGGCTCTGTTGTGCAAGATTATGAAGTGAAGAGTAAAAGTTTATAAAGGAAGACAAAAATATTGCAAATGAATAAAAGAAGACATTTCTGATGACAAGTTGCAGAATTTTAAGTTTTTGTTAATAAAAACCTTGTCTATTTTTCTTATTTTAACATAACATGCATTTTTATACGTATAAAAACAAATATTTTTAAAAGTGGAAAGCCATTTCTAACCCAATGACTTCTCTAAAAAAGCTAAATTTCAGTGTTTTCCTCTACTCAAAATTTGATAAGCCTTGAGAAGTTGGAGAAAAACAGCCAGATATTTTTCAGACTCTTGATCACCAAAATAGGTACCAAGGTAGAGTTACACCTTGAAATTCTTGAACAAAAAAGAGAAAAAAGTGTAAGGGTGGTTTGAAGAGATAAGTTTAATTTCTCTCTGTTTTATTTTTCTTTCAATTTCCAGAAGTGGGGAAAAGCATTTCAAGAGAAAGCAATCTTAAAGCAGAGTTGATGATGTATTGTTCATCATGCAAGGAAAAAAAAGAAAAATTGCACATTCTTGGAAGGTGATAGTAACCCTTCTGTTTACATGTCATAGTCCTGAAGATGGTGTCTTACAAAATGGGAGGTAAACTCCAGTTGCTGCAAGTGCAACAGATGTTTTTTTCTAAAGAGGAGCAAAATGTTGCAGAGGATTACACCCTGCAAGGAAGATGCTATGTAGGGTGTTATGTCCTCTTTAGATTCATCATACACTGTCCCGTGTTCCTCTCTTGGAACCAGGCTGATAACTTCAACCAGTTTGTAACTGATGGAGCAAATGCCTGCTGTGAGTAACCCGTCTTGTTCATCTACTTGTCAGCTTTCACTATAAAAGATAAAGAAAGAAGAAGGGTTTAGCGACTTTTTCAGGCCTTGGGCCAGCATACTGACTATTCAAGGCATGTTTCACCATCCAGTAAAACCAGGACTAAAATGGACAAACTTTCCCACAGATTCTGCCAATGTGTTTGAATTCTGCCTATAATAACAGTCCTGCTATTCCCAGTACCAGGCCTTTTGTGAGCAGACAATCTCAGCTGAGCCCAAATTACGTAAAGAATAAAAATGTGGACTGAGATGTAAATTTTAAGTTCATTTCCCTTTGTGCTTTCCTCAGATATCTGCACAAATGCTGCTAACCTCCCCAACAGCACAACAAAAGCATATGTCTTTAAAACAAATGGGAACTGCTTGCTACCAGGGTAAAGCAGTCTAATTAGGTAACAATATTTCAGTGTCATGCTGCCACGGGAAAACTAGACAGTGTTCACACCCTGCGTGAGCTGAGCAGAGGGATGTCTAAATGGGATTAAATAAGAGCTATGGGGCAAAAATGGCTTAAATTGTTCCACCAGAAGAATAAATAGTGAATAAGCCCTGAACAATAGTGAATAAACCATCTAATTTTTCATTTTCTGTCTTGAAAATCCAGCAATAGCTGTAATGTTTATTGACTGTCTCTTTGCTTGTTACCAGCGCTTTTCAGTGTTTCCTGGATGAAGTAAATTGCTATAAACCTAAGAAAAATATTGAAAAAATTATTACAAGTTTAAACTTTCTTGTTTGCACTCATAAACCAGATTTTTTATTTTGTAATGGGGATTTGAGGTTGCCAGGAATTTCCAGACTGTGCCCTATCAGTTTTATTTCAGTCTATCTATCACCATGGCCTTCTTTCTGCATATTTCATTATAAGAAAATATTTTTGCATGGAGAGATTACCCAGGAGAGAAAATAACATTAAAACAAGAGTGTAGTGGGTGGTAGATATGCTATTGGAATGCAGAGCTGAGTTACTATAGTTTCAAACAGGACACTGACGTGTCATCCTCCTAGTTCTACACTTAGGAAATAGCAGGATAGAACTAAAATAGCAATTCACTCAATGCCCTATGCTTGTTTTACTGCTAGGAAATAAAGGAAAAAAGAAATTACACATTGCTAACTAGAAGGGACTATTTCCACTATCAGATATGGACATCTTTTCTATTACAGAATCACAGAATTTCTAGGTTGGAAGAGATCTTCAAGATCATCGAGTCCAACCATGTTCTGACACCTCAACTAGATCATGGCACCAAGTGCCATATCCAGTCTTTTTTTAAACACATCCAGGAATGGTGACTCCACCACCTCCCTGGCCAGACCATTCCAGTACTTTATCACTCTTACTGTGAAAAATTTTTTCCTAATATCCAGCCTATATCTCCCTTGACGTGGCTTGAGACTGTGTCCTCTCGTTCTGTCCGTTGTTGCCTGGAGAAAGAGACCAACACCCAGCTGACCACAGCCACCCTTCAGGAAGTTGTAGAGAGTGATAAGGTCACCTCTGACCAGGATCTAACTGGCAGCTCCTTGCCAAACTAGCCTTCTGTCACTTTGTCCTGGCCTATCACCCTGCCCTGAGAGATGAATGCAACCTCCTTATGAACATCTCTTCCTTTGCCTGAAAAGAACCTTGATCTGCAAGTCTGAGCTGCAGTGAGCACTTCTGTGTGAGGAAAGGCTTGGGGCTGAAGGACTTCTCTTCCACGTGTATGAAGTCAAACTAGAGCTGGAAGCTGCCTCTGGAGCTGGGGGAAAAGCACTAGGAACCTGAACTGTGGTAGAAAACTGGGGCATCCTGTGGCATACTGCGGGCTCTTTGCCAGACTGTCCTGTAGGCAGTGGCTCTTTTGGCACCAGAACACAGGCTGGTGGGTCCTGTCCCCATCAAGCAAGGTCCCTGGCACACACAGGTGTCTACCTCTTGCTTACTTATGGCCACAGGTAGCACATGACATGAGGACCTTCTTGGTCCCCTTCCCTGTGCCTGGGACTCCTTGCTGCAGCTGTAGGAAGAAAAACATGGACTGAAGGCTCCTAAAGGTTTTAGAGCTGAAGCAGGTGACAAGCAGAAGTCTTAGATGATGTCAGGCTTTCTTTAATTTCCATCTGGGCCCTGTTCCCAAGGCACCTGGAATAGGCCCAGCTTTCAGTGTCACTTAACACACAGCAACACATAAGAAACTTAATTACTTTAACTACAGACTATGAGAAAAGCAAACAGGATCAAGGATATAACCAACTGTGGCCAAAACGTGCTCTGTGTTTGTCAATACCTGTGTACTTTGGGACAGGTGAAGAAAGCAGTCTGGTCAGTGACTCATATTAGAGTCTATTTTCTGTATTTCTTCTGCCCTGGTGGAGGGGTTTTCTCCTGGGAGAATGCTTTGAGACCCAGCCATGACCTTGCTTGAAGGTTTAAACACATTCATAGCCGAGACTGGCATGTCCTTAGGAGAAGTCTACACAGCTCTGTTCTCTGAAAGTCACTCTTTGTCTCCACAAAACATAGTGCAGCACAGATACAAGTGGCAGGTATATGTAGATCTGTCTGGGTAGACAAACAGCCTTTTGGAGTGGAAAGGGGGTGGAGAGAAAAACTCTCTGTTGGAGATGTCTCCCACAAAGGATTTTCTACTAGCATTTGATTGCATTTCATGGGATTTATTGCTGCAGTGCCCTACAGATAAGATATGCTGAAACACTGGCTGAGGCTTTTCCTAAACATAAATTCTACAGAGTGCAATCAAAATGTCAAGAGCAAGCTCGATCTGTTCTGCATGTCTGTGCTACAATGTAACTGTCATGGGTTTGATCAAACTTAACAAAATCTGCAACTTTTCAAGGCACTGAAGGCCTGGGTTTACTTCTCAGGATTTCTGCTAATTGTTTTGAAACTCTCCATTAACTAAATAAATATTGTGGGGGAAGGCAATGAAGAAGTCACTAAATAAATTTCCCAGGCTTTTTCAGGCTGTAGTTTTCTGCTATGCTACTCAGAAAACACAAAACATGGGAGTGGAATAAAATGTTTCAGCTAACTGAGGTGTCACTGCGACGGACGCCTCGCTGTGCTTTCTCAGCTGCTGTGGATGAGTCAAGGGGGAAAACTGAAGGACCACTTTATTCCCCACTACCACATTCAGCACTGCCACAGACATGAAAAACGTTTTCCATACTGAAGAAAACTTGGGGCAAAACCTTTGCTTCTGCATTAGGAGTGCCTATCAGCGGTGTTTTTTAAACAGGCACGAAACATCAGCAGCACCTGGTTTTAGATATGTATATAACAGTGTATATGACATAAATAGCAGAAAAAAAAGTCTAGAAAAGGAAAACTGATTAAGTAAGGATTAGAATTCTTCAAAGACTCTTGGGAGATTAAAAGGCAGAATTTCCCAAATAAAGGCTCATCTTTTACAGGCTCTTCCTGCAATTAATGAAACACTTTCAAGAGCTTTATGTGTAACCTGCTATGGCCTTTTAAGGTAATTTTAAAGCAGGAAATACTATTTAAACATTGAATTCTCTCCAAATAGAATCAAAATTTCTTGCATTTTCTACAAGGAACAAAAAGACTGAAGTCCAGCCTTATTTTACATCTCTAGGGCCATGTATTCTGTCTATGATATGAAAAAGAGAAGCAAAATACGGTCCAACAACAGATCAAGTACTGGAATATATTCTTCTCCTTTCACAAGATATGCTTGAGGCAGAAAAAACAGAGAGACATCTTCAAAAATCCACTTCTGGCTCTCTGCTTCAATTCAGTTCCTGCCACAGCCTTGCAGTGATCCAAATGGATCATGAGAGAAATTTTTGGGGCAGCAGACTCACCTTGTGCAGCTCAGATGACACAAAGGGGAGCCAAATGATGATGAGAAATTACCCTGTAGGAGCTAACAGAGTTCATCACTGGTATGTCATCAGCATTTTAAGACACAAGACTCTGACAGTGATTATTATTAATGGGACGGAAGACTGTCTAAATAAAACTTGATGATATTTAAAAGGATTTCTGAAGGATCTTTGGTATGATTTATTATATTTTAATGTTAATCGGGAAAAAAATTATTTTCAATATGTAATTGTAGCCAGAAATAAATGATTTATTATTTAAACATCCGCAGCCAAATTACAGCTGATAATTTATTGGATGGGAGTATTTAATCTCCCTGAAATGTAAGTATCTTGAGGGAATTTTGTTCATTTTTCTTGCCTAAAATCAAAGAAAGAAACAATTAGAATCAAGTCACTTGGCAAGTTGTGACTTTTCACAAAACCATTTCATACTCTGATAAGAAAGGAACAATACAATTTCCAAAATAAATCTGATTACTCAGACAATAAAGGGGTGTATCAAATTAACTAAGAATGGACAAAAGAAGATTAAATTTGAATTAAATCCTCCTAGTCTCATGTCATTGTTGCCTGTCACTCATATATTCCTACAGTTAACAAGATTGCAAGTCAATGCCTGGAGTTATTCACTGAATTTATTGCTCTTTAATTTCCCCTGTTCAGTGAAGACTGAGCATTATATTTGCATGCAGAAATTACTGAATAGTTTGTGTCTGTGACTAGAGATGTTTGTCCCAGCCATGACACTCCCTTCCATCGCTGACATAACCAAGCCAGTGAGATTTATTCCTATCTTTCTTATTGGTTAATAGAGATCCTTCTCACTGTGAAAGTCAGGGCTGCACAATGAAAAGGCTGGGGAACAGGGTTCACAGTGAGAATGAGAAAAGTGTCCTACTCAACAGTACTGTTGTATGAATCAAAAATTCTGGTGGAAGATAGGCTGACATTATTCATGCCACGATATTGTACACCTTTACATTGCAGCTTTCTCTTTCCCCAAGTTCTTTTGTAGATAGCTGTTCAACATCCTCCCAAGTCTTTATATTAATAACTCCAGAGGATTTGGAGCAAGACCAGAGAAGGGCTATAAAGTTGATAAGGGGACTAAAGCAACTCTTCCATGAAGGCAGGCTGAGAAGGTTGGGGCTCTTCATCCTGGAGAAGAGAAGGTTGTGTGGAGACCTCATAGCAACCTTCCAGTATCTGAAGGTGGCCTCCAAGGAAGCCAGAGGGGGACCCTTTGTCAGGAATTATAGTGATAGCACAAGGAGTAATGGGTGCAAATTGAATGAAGGGAAATTTAGGTGACAAATACAGAAAAAATTCTTCATTGTGAAAGTAGTGGTGCTCTGGCAAAGGTTGTCCAGAGAAGCTGTGGATGACCCATCCCTAGCAGTGCTCAGGGTAAGCTCAGGCGGGCCAGTGAGGTTGGAACTAGATGGTCTTTAAGGTCACTTCCAACTCAAACCTTTCTATGTTTCTATGATTCTAAGGTCCGAAAATCAAATTTGTGATGCACAGCAATGTGAGGACAGCAGGAGAAACCTGAGCTGCACTGTCTCCAGAAACATAAGAGGACTTTAACAGAGCATACCAGTACCAACTCAAACAGACCTAAGGGCTGCCCCAGATTTTGCTGTCTTGCATTACCCATTAAAGGCTGCTCTAGCAGACCTGCACCAAAAATCACACATCAGTCATTTCCCCTTGCCTTTTAGCTCCTTGCATTCAAATGATTAACGACCATTTACTCTGTTCCCACACATGCCAAAAAACTGTCACTTTATTAATTCTTCATGTCATGTCTGCTATCAATCAAATTCATTACACTCTTTGAAGTACACCAATTACCTACTAGATTTCTCTTCTCTCGAGCTGTAAAGTGGGGAAAAAATGAACAATGTCTCTAAAAATAACAGAAAAGAAAATGTAATTCAAAACCATTTTCTATTCCAGCCTTGCTTCAGACAATATTACTAATAAACTTAAGATGCTGCTTGCTTTTGAAAATTGATTTAAAAAGGGAGAAACCATCTCTTTCCACAAGATCAATAGGTTGCTCTGGCCAGTTCACAAACATGGCAAGTACTAAGAAGCTCTTAATTTATTGTATCCTAAGCTGATTTTACCAGTCATTCTTCCTTCAAGTCATGTCATTTATCAATCAAGTACTTATTTGCTAAGTAGCCTTGAACATTTACTGGTTTGTTGGGTTTTTTTTTTGTAAACTTCATAACTGTTAAAACTGAATTAAAAGATAGTTATTTGCTGAATAATTTTAGTGTTCACTCTCCTTCAAATCTTTAGGAATTTTTTGAGCTTTAGCCAATGTCAATTTTATAGTCCTCTGGTAGGAAATTCAAATCATTAGATGTATGAAATAAATACGCCATTTACAAATACATATGATGAGGTGGTTTGTTTTCTCCCAAATATCAAAGATGACAGGCAAAACTACCTCTCAAGTAAACTGCATGTATCAGCCATAAAATTGCATAGTTTGCCATTGTTTTCATTCTGCTCCCTCCTTATACTATCTCTTATTATTTTTATATCTCAGGTTTGATTAGTGGATATGGAAACTAGAAGTATTTTTATCTTCTTTGGAGGTTTTTTTGTGGATTTGGTTTCATTTTTCTTTTTTCTTTTTTAGCATTGAAAGACAGATTCTCCTTGCTCTACGGATCTAAAAGGTGACCCAGTTCCTATATTTGAGCAACAAAGAAAACAGACTTCCTTTATAAAACAACTGTGCAGCCACAATAGGTAATTCTTCAAAATTAAGTCTGAAAATTGATGCAGCCTCCAAAAGATTTGTCATGTACATCTGCTTGTCTCATTTGCTCATCAAGGGCCGGATTCACCTCTATGAATATTTACTATCCAAAAGGAAAGCATTTGGATAAGTTACTGCTCTGGATTCATTCCATAGTCATCACAAAGGGATACATACATCACAATACAATTGATTCCCTTTGAAAATACAAGTTTAAAATAAAATTCATTGGTTTCGGGAAGGATATCCCAGTTGGCTATGGAATGATCACAGACACGTACATCTGAGACCCCTAAATCCATCCCATTTTTATGCACCACCAACACAGACATTTCCCTTTCCCAATAGGGAATTTCTTTCCTCTTTGAATTTAACTTGTTTTAATTTCTCAACTCAGATGTAAAATTCAGGCACTGTTTTTCCTTCTCACTAATACAATATATAGTATCCCAGCTCAAGGAGAAAAAGAGAATGACCAGCATGTCCAGAACATTTCCAGTCTCTGGGCAAACTCTAAGGCTAAGGCTAAGGCTAAGTCTAAGGTATCTCTCCTTTCCCACTTCCCAGTGAGCTGCCTGGACTCAGACTGAAAAGGAGATAATAAGCTCTGAAAAAAAATTTCCCTTCTGATGCCTTCTTTTTACACACCTGGCATCTCTGTACTGTTCTGCACCCATCCTGTCTGTCAGATCCCTTGCAGCTTCTCCATGCATCCTGAGGCTTGCAAGCAGCACAGGAGACTACAGTGCCATCCTACCAAAACCAGTTAGAACAGACAGGTGTTCTATGTGTATATACAAAACAGTTCATCTGGCACTCACATATGGCAATGTAGGTTTAAAGGGACAATACCTGTACTTAGTGAGACATGGTCCCAGCAAGCCTTATTTAGGTATCCAGCACTCTTTTACTCATCTGACACAGACACTCTTAGTTACAGAACAGCTGCTTAAAGCCATATACTACATTTAAAGCCCTTCTACTTCACGTGTGTGAAGCTCAAATGTATTTTGTCCATTTAAAAGCAATTTTGGTAGGTCTGTACAAGGTTATAGAAAAGACCTTTTTTACTGATTGTCTCATACCACTAAACCAGAAGGGTTTTGAATACTTAAAACTATATCTTACCCTGTATTTAGCACTTTTGACCAGCAGATCTGTAAGTACTTTAACAATCACCAGTTCACACAAAGAAAAAAGTTCAGTTCTGAGTTGTGCAGTGATATTTCCTATCACAACCTTGGCAGACCCACTTGTTCCCCCCTCTCTTCTGTGCTGTGTAAGCAAATGGAAAGAATGAAAATCCAGCAAGTGGAAATGTATTGACTGGATTTTATTAATTTCATTCCAAATGTTATGGAATGAACTCTATGAAGCAATGTCTAATGAACTCTCTGAAGCTAAGTTTTTTGTCTTTCAGCTGTTTGACATATTTCTCAGCTAATTTAACATTTATAAACACACACACGAAATGAAATTTGAATGTCATATTTGCATGTAGAATTCTGGCTGGACAGTAAGCTTGGTTTGTTTAAGGAAAACAAATTCTCTTTAGTGGAGAATAAAAGTATGAGCAAAATAATTTCTTGTAATTAAAATTTTAAAATGAAAAAAATACATGGAACCCCCCCCCAAACATACAGACAAATAAAAAATGGTGCTGAGCTTTCTGATGGGAAAAATTTATGATATTTTTGTGCAGGTCTAACATCACTTATGTGAAAAAAAAAATTTCAAATTGTCCAAACATTTTTTATTTATTTTAAGCACTTATTATGTTACATCTCTAATTACCATAAAGATGAGTAAGTAAAATCATAAAAGAAATGTCTTCTTTATGCAGATAAAAAGGAGCAAACACATTAATTGCTAGTAGAAAACACAGAGGTTATGTAGTATTTGTGTGGGAAGGGAGGAGACATTAACTTATAAGTAGGCAAGGTTTTTTTTGTTGCAAGTCCTGCTGTAGTGCTGGATTTTAAAGATAAGTGTATTTTCAGAGGAACAACATTTTAAAACATTTTAATATGAATAGAAGTGTAAAAGCTTCTAATTTTCTACTGGCTGACATGGTTCACAATGGTAGAAGGAGTATCATATCAGGGGAGAAAACTTGCCCTAAATGGGTACACACCTTCCATAGACTTTCTGAATCTGCTACAACTAGATTTCACATCTCAAGATTTCAGTGCTTCTTAAGACAGGTTAAAGATGGTAAATTTGAGTTCCCAAATTGATATGTCTTACAGAAGCAGTGAGAAAGAGAATTCAAAAATGAGAACAAATATAAATATTTATGCCCATTTTGAAAGTGCTAACCCACAAGTTTGTAATTTTATAGCTAGGCCTTAGACAATAAAAACTGAACAATGATAATACGTATCTATGATCAGAAGTATCATAAGTCATCATAAGTATCTCTGAAAAAGAAGATTTACTGTACAATTTGTTTATTCCACAAATTTATTTATTATTATTATTTATTTATACCACACAAGATAGGGATGGGGTACAAAATCAGAAACAGTAAAAATTACACATAAACAAGGAAAAAGAAGGTACCTGCCCCATTCCCCCTGGGAACCAAAATGCAAAACAGTATCTTGTTTTGCTGGATGCAACTGCTGCCTTTTGCATAATTTTCAGAAAACGTACCTCAAGAATAAATCTCTCAGGTTTCCTTTTGGGAGCTTTTATGTGTCTTTTAGTAACTTTTGAGTGAAGACCTCTGAAACATGAAGTTATATACAGTATATTTATCTTCTGTAATACAGCCTGTATATTTTTTTTTCTTTTTCTCCTCCACACAGTATGATACCTGTGAGAGAATGAACTTTCTATAGTTGTAATAGGACAAAGCTACAGGCCTATTAAAAAAAAAAATGCTAAGCATGCCACACCACTAAGTGTGTGAATGAGGCAGCACCAACACAAAATCAATTCTGATCCATCCACCAAAGGGAATCACCCTAATCTTACCAAATAAGGATGCTTACAAACCACCTGGACTAAAGTAGAAAGGCAACTGAACAAAACCCAGCTGATTTCCTGACTTCTGCAGCTGGGCATGAGTCACCCATCAACATCTGTGCAAGAGCAGATGGGCTCAGCCTCAGCCAGAGGGTGATCAGGCTGATCTGCCAGATCCAAAGTACCATAATCCTTCGGACCTCCTGGGAGAATGCGTCATTCACTCAAACAGCCCTGAATCACACATCAAGTGCCATCCTTCCAGCCAAGCAGCTGCTGAGAGCTCATGTATGGACCTTGCAGTTTTCTCTCCCAGAGTTACATTTTGTGAAACACCTCAGCTGAACTGAGAACTCCACCATCTTCCTGAGAACCCTCACGTTTCATCTGCAAAGTCAGGACTTTTCTGTTCGCTCCAGGAGGTGATATATGAATGTTTCAGCCTGAAGAAGTCAGGGGACCCATACTCTTCCCTTTCAGAACGACTGTCTGACTATGGGTGGTGCTATTTCCTTCAGTAACAGGAGAGCCCTGCTCAGGCTTTTACCTCAAACGAGGGGCTGTGGCATCTGGTTTCCAAGTGTACAGAAATGTCTGATGAGGTGCTGACCTCAAACACCTACGCCCTGCGAGGTGTGATGTTTCAGCTGTTTCTGATGGCNAGTCAGGGGACCCATACTCTTCCCTTTCAGAACGACTGTCTGACTATGGGTGGTGCTATTTCCTTCAGTAACAGGAGAGCCCTGCTCAGGCTTTTACCTCAAACGAGGGGCTGTGGCATCTGGTTTCCAAGTGTACAGAAATGTCTGATGAGGTGCTGACCTCAAACACCTACGCCCTGCGAGGTGTGATGTTTCAGCTGTTTCTGATGGCCAGCCCTAGATGCATTCCGACATGAACAGCCCTCTGTGGGTAACCCTATGAGGCACCAGGCTCCTCCTCTCACTGAAGTCAGAAACTAGGAAGCATCTCTTTACGATCTTAACATCTCTCTGACAGGCAAAGCACAAAATATCTTAGTTTCGAAAAGTCAGAGGAGATGTCTGCAATCTTAACACCTCACCAGGACACTAAAATTAACCTATAGGTATTTCTCACTGATATTCATGTTCTTCACCCATGAACACTTTAAGTAGCAAGGGTGCAAGGATTTGTGCAGCCTTCTAGGACATTAGAAGGACATTGATGCTGTCAGTCCTGGAGCATGTACTGGTGCCACCACTTGTGTACTCAGTCCTCCTGACAAAAGAAGCAGGTTCAACACGAGATGTGTTCAGAAACAGGTTTGGTTTGTTGTCCTGCTCAAAGATGTGAGCAAGGGGTAGCCCTGGGCAGCCCCAGTTACACCACTTACATGCCTTTGCAGATCTTTTCCTGTGTCTTGACCTCTGTGTTCGTGCCCTCCTTTTGTCATCTCTGACCTTTCACAACTAAATAACCACAATGGTTTCTTCTGCCTTAGTCTCATTTTTGCTGCATCTGTACCCAAATTTGGCAGGTTTGATACCACTATCTAGACATTCCTGGTTTTCTATGCTGTTTCTGATAGGTTTACCACAGAGTGCTAGCTTTGCACAAATTGTGCCAAAAGGTCACCCATATTTTCCTCCAATTATGCAGACATTTCTTAAGCAACTCTCCCTTAAACATCTGTGAAATCCAACCTCCCTTCACAGTGCTATCTCTAACCTTTGTCAGATTCATGCATTGTTACCAGTCACATCCAGAGACTCCAGCTATGTCTTGTCCAACAGATTCTCATATCCCCTGCAGTTATCTTCACCTGGGGTCAGGGCCCCACCACCTGTCTGCATCCCTGACATCATCGAGGTGTCCCTTGGCCTGCACACAGGTGCCAGGTGAAGGTTGAATTCATTCAGCCAAACAAGAAAGAAGACAAACTAGTTCTACACCTGGGAAGAATAGAGAAGTTCAGGTGTGGAGTATCTATATAGTGTTTTGCCATAGCAAATCCATAGCCTAAAGGAGGAAAACTCAGACTTTTATTATGCATTTTTAGGAGCAGGATTCATCTCATGTAATATGACCTGTCTAAAATTTGTGTAACAAAGCATCTGCATTTTGTTCAAAAAAGCAACAAACAAACTAATGAGGTTAGAAGTTTTTCCCTTGACCGCTCAAAATGGTTTTTTTCCTCTGGAAGTTGCAGTTCTCTGTAAAGCAATGCTGCCCACTGTATCAATTCCATCAGCTGATTTTGTCACTCCTTTACTTTTTTTTTCTCTTCCTACCACCATGTGAAAATGTTAGGTGAGCTTAAAAAAGACAATTGGAACCAAAATCTGGGGCATTAATCAGCATTCCTTATTTCCAGCACTGAAGACAAAGAGAAGTGGAAAGGAAGTGATGGTTGTTTACTAGCTTTGACTGACAGAGCTATTGCCTTCTTGCAGTTTTGTAGGTGAAGTCATCATTCTGAGTGTAATTTTTGGGACAGATGGTGGAATTGGGACAGACAACAAAGAACAGATGGCCAATGAGAAGTACCAGAAAAAAAACATGTGGTTTGGAGCTAGACAGCTTACTCCTTTCACATGAAACAGTTCAAGTGTTAATCTCTTTAATTCAAAATTTAGATTTTTCTATGAATGTATTATAAAAGCTGCAGTTAGTACCATTCAGACATCTGAGAGCATCATTTTGTCTTCATAGGTAAGTATTCTAACTTATTAGGGGATATTTTTCTTTTTTTTTTAATTAAAATACTGTTTGAAAGTGGCGAAAAAATGTTGAAGGATAGGTACAGGGTTTTTCGGGGATATACAGAAAACTTAAATATATTTTAAAAA